>CM072819.1:45360571-45577849 GCA_036937905.1 Salvia rosmarinus
CTTGACTCGAAACACGGAATTCGAAAAGGCGTCGATCGGGTCGGACACGGGCCACCAGGGAGTAATACGCCGGGCCGCCCTCGGCATAGCAAGCGGGCGTTATCGGTCGGACTTGACTTCGCCGGTGCCACTCTTTCTCAGCGGCGGACAATAAACAACCTTTCGGATCGGCGCGAAGACCACTCATCAAACAACCGTGACCGCAGCCTCGCTTTCGCGCGGCTTGTCTCCTCTCCCGCTGTCCCCGGCTATTCGGGGCTATGATGGGATATAGCCCAGCGAATGGGCCCTATGACCCAGCGGTGGGCTAACGATGATAGCGAGCGCAGTCGAGCCCAATCATTGCACAGCCAGCCTCGAGCCAGCGCCTCGGCGATGGAGGCGCCCGGAACGGTCGGGCGCCACCTCCATGGCGCCGTAAGGGCGAGCGGTCCGGCTCGCCCATGGAGGCATGCGGAGGAAGAGTCACACCACGACCAATGGAGGGTGGGCGCGCGCGGGCAGGTCGGTGTATAAATAGAAGGAAAAGCGATGTTAGAAGGGTTAGCAATTCTTGAATACAAGGAACATAACTAATACTCTGAGCGATAGTAAAAGTATTGAGGAATCATTCCTCCGTGGGCGTAGATCTCATTAACGATCGAACCACGTAAAAAGCACAGTGTTCTTTATTGCTTTATATAAATCTTGCACACTCGCGTAGCTAGATTCATCATATAATTACATCGATATTTGTAATTTTTTGTAGAGTTCGACTCGCACTCCTATACTCATGAACTCTAGATAACTCGAACCACCGAGTTCTTTGGTAGGAGATAACGTCTTATTAATTGAGCTATGTTTATTTATTGTTGCTATTTAGAATTGCAAACATACCACTTGATATGAGTTTGAATTCATATTTTATTTGTTTTATAGTGAAGCGAGTCATATAAATTTGTGTGCTAAAACCGGTCATTATGTTGCACCCAGGCCCGTTAAAATATGGACATTTAAGAAACTCGCGCTTTTCTTATACAAAATTTAATCGTGTGAAACTAAAAACAATTTCGGAGAAATGGTTTTCCTCCTACTAGATAAGAAAGTGTCTTTTATCACATCTATAAATATAAAACTTATAGTCATTTTGTATTAATGTATTATGTAATCATTTTTTTTAGACATGCAAGCGATGATCCTTCTTTATATACAAAGAGGTCGAAAGATTATTTCTTACCGTCTTCCTTTCTCTAATTCAAAAGAAAGTTATATACTTTCTACATATCAAATTATCTCCATATCCTTCGTTGTAAGACTTGCACAATATATCCTTAAGATATTCCAAAATTATAATCTATACTAATGAATAATAAATTAACTCTATAAGATTTTTGTTATTTAATGTTGGCTAAAATTGTAGACTAGCCCAAATCTCCCTAACCCTTTTCTTAAACCTAATCTCACTCTCTACCTATATATATTAAAGTCACGTCCATTTTCTTTGGGCGACAAGCATCGAGAATAAATATATGTCTCTTGCTTATCTTTTTATTCTAATTGAGGCACTGCGGTGAGAGAGAGAAATAAAGAGGCTGCTCGTGAGCAGCTTGTGAGTGCATCAGAGAAACACGTATGTGAGGAGGCGGCTACGATTGCCGAGCCGATGAGATAGCCACTCCTTTGGTGGAGCCACGGTTGTGTGTGTGCGTCGAAGGAGGAGCCGCTTTGAGCGGTGTTATCTCTATTTTCTTTCTTCTTTATTTGTTGTGTGTGGGTGTCGAGAAAGTTACCACGAATAGCGTTGAGTTCTTTGCCGGGGTCGACGGAGGTGCTATCAGGGAGCGCGTTGGCGACGATGAGGCATCGATTCTAGCGGTGGTATCGAGCCACGGTTCTTCCTCGTCGTAGTTGGTAAGTCGGGATCTGAGTCTTAGGATCGCGCTTGAATCATGGCTAAAACCTCTCGGTTTAAAACTACAGAATCTTGCCGATTGGCGCGATATAGGATTGGGTTTGTTCTGTTTACCAACGTGTCTCGTTTGTTAGGCGTGTGATTAAATCGAAAATCTTATTTGCATTGAGAATATTTTTGCTCTCTGATTTGTATTCCGCTGCATTAAGGCTGATAATTTTTTCTTGATTTATTGTGTGGCATTATGTCTTCTTTGGCGAATTATGGTTTGGCTCCCTTTGATGGTAAGACGGACTTTGTTTTTGACATATAGAATTGCCAATTGGAGCAACTAGGATTGAGTCTATGAGTTGCTAGTTCTAGGTAGCTATGTGATTAATTGAGATATTATATATGAATGTGTTTCATGTATATCTCATGCCTATGAACTTGCTTGCTTGTTGTTGCTTTGTGACTCTGTGTGTAGGGATCTAAGTGATCCATCTTTATTTTTCGAGCATGCTTAGTGATTTTCTCTAAGGTGGAGCTATGTGGTTGAGCTTTAAGTTTATGGTACATGAGCTTAGAAATTTGTTTCCTTGTGTATCTCTGTGGTTGCACACTTTGAGGTGGAGCTTCGTCCCTTGCTTTATGCTCGTTGTTTTTTTGTTCTTTGTGAACATACATTTGTGGTTCTTTCTATGTGGCTTTGTGGTTTGGTGGCTTTGTGCCATCTTCGTGACTTCGTGATGACTTAGTGACTTTGTGATATACTTTGTGTTTTATGATCTTTGTGATTGTTAGCTTAGTGATAGCAATCTTTGTGATATCTGTCTGTGATCAGGTTGTGTTGATCTTTGCGATCTTACGTAGCTTTGTGCTAGTTATCTTTTGATGAATCTTTATGATTGTTTTGTGGTCAACTAGCTTTGTGTTAGTTAGCTTTATGATATTTCTTTGTGAGCTCTAATTGTGTATTAGTTGCCTTATGCTTTGTGATTGTTTGTGAGCTTCTAGCGTGTGTTAGATATCTTTGTGCTTTGTGGGTATTTTTTTACGTGTGTCTTTTTGCGGGCATGAACACGGTTAATTTACCATGGTTGATCTTTGTGATCATGTATGGACTGTGTGTCTATACGTCTTATTCCTTGCTCTATCTGTGTGATTTTGCATGGGACACTCGGCTATGATAATTGTGTGGTTTGTTCTCCGATGCACTGCAACACGGTTGGGCGAAGGTGGAGATTGTTATTTAATGTTGGCCCAAATTGTAGACCCAACCCAATCTCCCCAACCACTTTTCTTAAACCTAATCTCTCTCTACCTATATATATTAAAAGTCGCCCGTTTTCTTTGGGAAGCAAGCATCGAATAAATATATGTCTCTTGCTTTTTTTTCTAATTGAGAGCTGCGGTGAGAGAGAAATAGAGAGCTGCTTGTGAGCGCTATGAGAGTGCATCACGAGAGCACGTCTGTGAGGAGGAGGGCTGCGATTGCCGAGCCGACGGATAGCCACTCCCTTTGGTGGAGCTACGATTGTGTGTGTGCTTGAGGAGGAGCCGCGCTTTGGCGGTGTTATCTCTTTTCTTTCTTATTTCTTTGTTGTGTGCGGTGTCGAGAAAATTGCCACGAGCGACGTTGAGTTGTTCTTGGGTCGACGGAGTCTTTGTCAGGGAGCGCGTTGACGACGGCGAAATTTGTCCGGATTGAACAATTTATATCTATCAAATTAATCCCCAATAATGAAGGTGCCCTTATAATTTATTATTTTCAATAAAGACATTATTACTTTTTATTAAAATTTATTTATTATAATTTAAATTTAATTATAATTAGGGATGTCGATATGGGTTGAAACCAGCAGGTGGCCGAATAACGATAAAATTAATGGGTTGGGCTATAAAATCATAACCGAATATAAATCGGGCTATTCGGACTAGCCATTCGGGTTGACGGTTAATCGGTACACACGGTCGGTCGTGAGTCGACCCGTGGTAGGAAAAAAAAACTCAACTCTTTTTCCTTTATCTAATAGTTAAATTCAAAATTCTTGATTTCAAAATTTACTTTTCATGTTTAATTATCTTAACTTTTGTAGCTATTATAGATTGTTTATTTAGTTATTTATAGTGAATTAATTTATTAATTTTTTCAAGTTATAAATTTTAATTGGTATTATAGTGAATTAACTTATAAAATATATATTAAATAGTGAATTAGCTATTATGGAATATGAATATTCGGATATATTAAAAAATAATTTAGTTGTGAGCATTATTTTCTATTTTTGATATTGTAATATATTTTAAATAATATTATATTGAATTAACTTATTAAAATTTTCTAGATATAAGGTTTAATTCGCTATAATTATATTATATTATTAGAGATCATTTAGTTACATGGAATCGGACATTAAAGCATATTAGAAAAAAAATTAGTTATGAGCACTATTTTTAATTTTATTGTTTGCTCTTCAAAGTTAGTATAATAAGATTAAAAAAAAAGAACTTGTGGAATGTATTATATTTATTTTCAATTATTTTTTTTACTCAAACACTAATATAAAATATTTGATATATATATATATATATATATATATATATTTATTTATTTTTCTTAAGTTTTTGGCGATTGACGATGGGTTGGCGGCACAGAGTTTAGGGTTATGGTTGATTATTTAGCTGAAAAAATATCGGCCGAATCGATAGCTCGAGTGAGTTAACTTGAACGAAGCGAAGGTGGCTAGATTGACATCCTAATTATAATAAATACACCGTACAATTTTATACACAAGAGCCTGCCTCTTAAATAGAACATATTTTATTGTCCAATGAACTAGGGCCAATCTACACGGATGAGCTTCCCACACTTTACTATAGTTGAATTTGAAAATAAAATAAAAGAGCTCGCATTTGGTTGTGAAACTGTCACGTGCGTCCTCAAAGTTAACACTAATCAAACAAAAAAAACAATTTAAATAATAATATATATCTTTTATTTTGTAAGAAATGGTGAGTTGGCAGTGGAGGATATTGGGAAAGCAATCCAGTCAAAGCAATTGCAACAGGAATACTGATAAAGGCCGATTCATTCAAACCCCAAAACTGTCACAGTCAAACGCTTCGCTGTCACTTTAATATTTTTTACAAAGTTTATATCTTTTCTTTTTTCTGCGGGTTCCACCATAAATTAATCTTTTGAAAGAAAAAAAATCTCTCTCTTTTGAAATTCTTGTTTCAAGAGTAAAATAGAAATTATTTTGAACTTTTACCCATCATGTTGTAAGACCATTTTAGCCCTCACGACATAAGAACAAGTTGATGAACTCAGTAGGAGTGATTTACATGTAAGTACTTAAAATACACTTCTACGAATTCTATGAATAAAACGTATTTTAGGTTTCTATAATTTAAGGTTTATTAAATAGTGCGTTCAAAAGTTTATGTAGATTTTGAACCCTTACAATTGCACTTTCTTTTTTAAATTTGGTTGTGAACTTCTATTTATGGAAAATGAGATTTTTATTGATTTAAGATTCGAAAGATAGGTCAGCAATAAATTTAGGACATGAAGGATGAAGAATATCTTGTAATCGGAATGGTTGAAACTATCAATGTAAAATTTTAAAAATAATAAAATTCGGACTATCGTTTGATCAACTCCTAAAATTGAGTTCTTACTTTTGGTTTGATAGAAGATCAAAGTTGAACACAAATAAAGGCATTGGCATTCAAATTTATATACGAAAGGCCTAACGTAAACAACAAAGGTACATTGACTTAACCTTAATAAATAAAGTTTAAGAACCCAATTTTCAAAGTACAACAACTTAAATATACATTTACAAATTACATTTTTTGGAATAAGGTGTAAATACACCCTCAAAAGTTTTAAAAATAAATAAATATACTCTTATTAATATGTTTAATTCAATTCATCCCTAACGTGTTTAAAATTGTACAAATCGTCCGCTAACTAAAGGAAGCTTTAACTCCATGCAAATATACCCTTAAGGTTTTGCAAAAAACAAATACACTCATATCGTTATGTTTAGTGCAATTTCATCCCAGCGTATTTAAAATCGTGCAAATCACCACGATGGTGATGGACCTTTTAACTACGATACATAAATTCCATTTTCCTTTTGCCCGTCTTCTTCAACTGATCACATCATCATCTCCCATTTAGCAAAATCATCACACTTTTCATCTTAATGAGTCCTCGTTTCTCTCTTCATTCACATCTCCAACCACTCGAAAACCCCTCTTATTAGCGATGCACGCTTGAACACTCTCTATCCATTCTTACGATACTCTGCCGACAGCGCCATAGACCTCCTTGACGGACCTCGTTGAATTAAATCGACCGCATTGAGGTCCCGAACCGACTTAGTCTATCACATCACCGATCGAAATTGAACTCACGGAGAGAAATCTTTGCACGAGTTTGCAGGCTGCTCGATAGATGCTCTGAGCTCGAATATGCTATGGTGAGTTCGTCTCTCTCCTTCTTCCTATTTTGATCGTATGAAAATATCAAGACCCTTTTAAGCTCAACCATTACTAACGAGCATAATTGCATTAATATTTTCTGAATTTGTAACAACTTGATTTGATTGGAAGCAAAGAAAATGACAAATATCTGTAGAATTTGATGACATCGGTTTCTCACATGATCAACAACATCTTGGCAATAATCAAGCATGTGGAGAGCCACCAAGAAATTATCAAGAAAGTGAAGGCAATCGTGAGGGGAGAGGGGGAAGGATGGCGGGGAAACAGCATGTCGGAAGACGAAGAAAGTGAGGAATTTGAGGTTAAATGTAGTGGTGCGTAAAAACGGCACTGCATAAGAAAAAATCGATTTTTAACAAAATTAAAATCCTTAGCCAATTATCGAGGCGATTTGCACAATTTTAAATCCGTTAGAGATGAAATTGCATTAAACATAACGATAGGAGTATATTTGCTTTTTGCAATAATATTTAAGGGTGTATTTGTATCTTATACTTTTTTTAACGGAGTTAAACCTTCGTCGATCATCGGGGTTTTACAATTTTAAACACGTTAGGGATGAAATTACATTAAACATAACGATAAGGATGTACTTGTTTTTACAAAAAATGTTTAAAGATATATTTATACCTTATCTTTTTTTATGTGATCATTACTATATAATGAAACAAGCATGTCCAACAAAGTTATAATAATCGTGCATTATTACAATTTACCAAGCCAATCAAACAAAAACATCAAATTCTAATACATTGTAAGCATAGAATCTTTTAAAACAATAAGTTTTAATTGAACAACTAAAAAAATATATCGATGGTCTATAGATTCTTTTTTTCCCCTTACATGTAAATATACATCGCATTTCTATTTTGATTGCATAGATACTAATCTATAAGGGCTCGTTTGGTAGACAAGTTTAGATATATCAAGATAGATAAGACATAGATGTGTATCGTAGATAATGTGAGATTGGTATTATATGTTGTTCTTTGGTAGATAAGATAAAAAATATAGATAACAAACCTTGTTTGTTTGGTACCATATATAAAAACATAGATTAAGATAGTGGATGACCAAAATAGCCGTATACAAATAAAAAATGACGAGCTGGTCCTAAAGTATATCCTCCATTTGGTGAACTCTCTTTTCCCCATTTTCGGCTCTTTCCTCATGAGAAGATTGGAAGCATCATTCTGAGTCCGTGGATAGAAATTGGGGAAAATAGTGGGAGAGATATAATGGTGGAAGTGATGAAAGCAGCAAGCAATCGGTCGATGGATAGAAGCGTATCATGGGTGGCGGCGAATGGGAGCGACAAAGCTTTCGTGGTGATAGGGATCAAGGCGGCGTTCGGCGACAAGGGCGGAGAGAGTCGGTGCGTGAGGCGTGGATCTTTGAATGGGGCGGTGGAGAAGGTGGAGAGGAGAAGGGGTGGTGATACGGTTCTTGATCGGGCGGGCGCGCGCGGGGGTTGGATAGGGCCATTGATGCGGAGGATGCAGTCTGGGGACTTCCTCCGGTGAGTCACGTGGAGGGCTACCACCAGCGCGACGGCGGTTGCCACCTGGGATGCAAACTTCTACGTGAAGGTTGATGGCGACGTTCACCTCAATTTGGGGATACTCCTCACCACCCTTGACAATCAAAATTTTTGAATTGAATCGGCGATGGGTAGAATGCGTGGCCTTTCAATCTGCTGGTCTCGTTTGTGAGTTGCAGAACGCCGGATTTATGGATCAGTGCGGCGCCGTTTAGGGTTAGGCTTGGTTTGGGGTGGTGGAAGAAGCAGGGGTAGATTTGTCTGGAGAATATAGTATGGAGGAGAAGGGTGTATATCTGAAGGCAGCGGTCAGTTATGTTTACTAAAGGGGAATAGTGTTTTAACCACGGGCCGACTCTAAAAACGGGCATACGAGTATAGTAATATAGGATACCAAACAACTAGTTAATGCAAGATGCCTTAGCAATCTGGACCTTATAAGGGCTATCAAACAAGGCCTAATTGGATAACACATGGTTTCTTTGCTTGGCATATCAATAGCACATATATGCATGTACATGCATAATGTGTGAAACCAATAAAGGTTGCAACGAAATATGGTCATTTACACGAAGAGGGTTATAAATGTCATTTGGTATAATAATTAATTCTTGCATGCAAAATTCTTGAATTGATAAATTTACATGCCTCATGCGTGTGGTGCGTTGTTTCACTCGTGGATCCACATACGGATATTTCTACGATAAATTTTCTAACATCATACATAGATTAATCATTATTTTTTTTATAGGAAAAGAAATCTTACATTATTGAATTTGGAAATTTCCTCCATTCTATCTTTTTGTATAGGTGAGGCATTTAATTATCATCTCGTTACAGCTATAGGCCTGTGATCTCTCTCTCTCTCGTTCTATTTGAAAAAACCCCTACATTTGTCAATTTATATCTTAAAATTACATTTTAACTTAGGTAACAATATCCACAATGTTACTTTCTCTTATATATCATAAAATTACATTTTAACTCAGTAATAATATTCACTATGTCTTTCAACTTTCTCTTATCGACATACCCTTTGCGTAATATTAAAGTTTTTGCGTATCTTGATTACTTTAGTTCGAGAAATAAGGGATGGTCTCACATGCGCTCTTGCGCGATGTGTGAACTCCCTAATTAATAAATTAATTAGTATACTAATTAATTATTAGTATTTAATTAATTGCTATTTAATATTTAATTGATTCTAATTAATATTTAATTAATTTTAATTAAAATTAATGAACCCTAATTTAGTATTAATTTGAATTATTAATTTTGAATTAATAAACCTTAATCTTAAATTAATAAATTCTAATTTTATATTAATAAGTCTTAATTGTAAATTAGGAACCACGATTTTGAATTAATAATCCCTAATTGAAATTAATAAACCTTAACTAAAATTAATAAACCTAATTTTGAATTAATAAACCCTAATTGAAATTAATAAATCCTAATTAGATTAGTAAAATTTAATTATGAATTAATAAATACTAATTTTGAATTAATAAAACTTAATTGAAAGTAATAAATTTTAATTAAAATAATAATTACAATTGATAATTGATACATCCTAATTAATAATTAATAAAACTTAATTATCCTTAATTTCTCTAATTAATACTTAATCACTATTAAATGCATTAATTGTGGCGTGCATGGTGGTAGCGCTGACACAAGTTTCCGTCCAGAAATAATCAATGTAATATGCATTTATAATCTTTTAATTACGAAATAACTCTCTACCTAAATGGTTCGTGGATTGGGGTAATTTTTTTCAAAATTCCTTGGAATTAATAAAGTGTCCAATGCTTTTCAAATATATGCACTTGAAAAAATCTCAATTGCGTCAACTTAGATTAATGCATAGAATGAAAAAGGGCTTGATTCTTGAATGCTTATATTAAATGTAATTAAATCAAGACTCCTTATAATATTGCTACTTTATGATGGAAAAACGCTTTTTATGTAGGTAATTATTAACATGACGTGGCGCAAGATTATTGGGCTATCACGAAAAGCAGTCAAAACCAGACGATTGTACAATCAAGGAAACACCGTCACGGCGGTCAAGTTTCTTATACTCACTTTTCTATTTATTATTGTTCACAAAATCGAAAAAAATTACTATTATTTTATTTACATTTTGTGGGAATTTCCACAAATCCTCATATTAAAATATATTATTGAAATTCGCATTTTTGGCAGTGTCAAGGCGATATTTTATGTCTCTTTTACGATTAAAATGAATATTAATTCGATTCAGTCAAGACTCTGAGCAAAGACAAGTGGGACTGCCACAAAATACAAAGGGGAAAAAGAAAAAGGAAAAGGAAGTGAGGAGCCCTTTGGTGGAGTTGGCGTTTCTCTCTCCTCTCATTGTCTCTCTCTATTGCCATCTGGGTGACCTTTGAATCCTCATTTCTTCAGGTTTTTGATCTGGGTCTGAATTAATTTCCTCGTTTCGTGCTGTTTACGGTAAATCTGGGATCTTTTTCTGTGTTTTCAGGATCTCTGTCTGCTATAGATTTTGTTGCTTAGACAGTTTATTATCTCTCCTTTTTTTTTTCCTGAGGCTTGAATGGGAAGAAAGAGATAATTGATTTCTGGGAGAGAATCTTGAATATGAATGCTGAATTATGTGTTGAGTGATGATGGTGATGAGTCTTTTGACCGGGAAGAAAATCCCAAAAAGTGAAAGAAAGAGAACGATAGTGAGAGCGAGAGAGAGTGGGAGTAGAGAGAGAGGAAGGAAAAACAAAAGATGCGCCCTTTGAAAGGTGCATTATTGCTTGTGAATGTCAATGAAAGTGAGATACTTTGATGATTTTTTTCCCCAATTTTCTTGTTTATCTTTTTTCACACACTTCACGTGTAGTAGTAGGTTTCTTTATTTCTTTCACTTGATGTAACGTGCTTTCTTGAGAGGCTCTGATTGTGGAGATTCCTTGCAATTTCATTTAGTTATTGGGCAAGTTTCATTTGCTAGAAACTAGAATAGGGTTTTGCCAAAATGCCTATGTTTCAGCCTTCCAGAAAGGATGGTGTTCTTGGCCTTGATGGTGGTGGCGATGGGCGTGTTCTAGATGTTGAATCCGCCGTCAAGGATGGGGTGTTGGGCGGCGGTGCTGTGGCGCTGTACGGTGGTGGTGGTGAAAGTTGGATCTGAAAAAGATGATTGAAGAGCTCAATTTGTATGAGGTTCCATCAGTTTTCATTTGCCCCATTTCCCTTGAGCCAATGCAAGATCCTGTTACACTCTGCACTGGCCAAACTTATGAAAGATCAACATCATGAAATGGTTTAGCATGGGGCATTACACTTGCCCGACGACAATGCAGGAGCTGTGGGATGACACTGTCACCCCAACACAACGTTGCATCACTTGACATACGTGGTTCTGAAGTATGTGCAGATGAAAAAGAGGTCTGAGGATGCCGAGGGCGGGTGTCCGAGCTCCTTGCCAATCTCAAGAGGGTTAAGGGCCAGGCACGAATCCAGATCCTCAAGGAGATGCAGAGGATTGTGGCAAATCACTCCACTGCTAGGAAGACCGTGGTGGAGGAAGGAGGTGTGGCCCTCGTCTCATCCTTTCTCGGCCCCTTCACTTCCTATGCTGTAGGGTCTGAGGTTGTGGCGATCCTTGTGAACTTGAACCTTACCTCCGAGGCGAAGATGAGCTTGATGCAGCCGGCAAAGGTCTCATCAGTTGTGGATGTTTTGAATGAGGGTTCGATTGAGACAAAGATAAATTGTGTTAGGTTGATTGAGATGCTGATGGAGGAGAAGGATTTGAGAACAGAGCTCGTCTCGAGCCATAGCTTGTTGGTCGCGTTGATGAGGCTCGTGAGGAATAAGAGACACCCTAATGGCCATTTGCCCGGCCTCACCCTGCTCAAGTCGATTTCCACGCTTAAAGAGGTCCGGGGTTTGATTGTAAGCATAGGAGCTATACCTCAGCTGCTAGAGCTGATACCGGTGTTGAATCCAGAGTGTGTCGAGCTAGCCCTCTTCGTATTAGATATCCTCTCGTCCGTGCCACAAGGGAAGCAAGCTTTGAAGGATTGCTCAAACACGATTCCCACCATGGTTAAGCTACTCATGAGGATCACGGAATGCTGCAGTTTTGCCCTCTCGATCTTATGCTCCGTCTGCAAACTCTCGCCTCAAGAATGCTCGTTGAGAGCTGTGGGCCTTGGTCTTGCAGCAAAACTCCTTCTCGTCATCCAGAGTGGCTGCAGTCCTGCCCTCAAGCAGCGCTGCTGAGCTCTTGAAGCTCTGCAGCCTCAACTATTCGATACAATCTTCATCTCCAAGTGCAAACTGACCAGAACGATCCAATGAGACGGGTGGTGCTTCTACCGCCGCCTTGCGGTACAACTGCTCCAGCCAAGGTTTTCTGACGGCGCCACGACAAGTAGGAGGAAGAGGAAGCAGTGGCTAAGACAGTTCTGAATAATGTCATTTGTAAAGATACAAAAATATGGCGCAGAATGCTTGTAGCCACTGTTGTCTTGAAGGTGGAGCTTGCAGCAGATAGCAATTGTAATTTCTTAGCCATTTGCTTTGCTCCATTTAATCTTTGCAATTCTCTCTCATTCTTAGGGATTCAAGATCCTCCAAATTTTCCCATTCAACTTTGTAGAAGTTTTGCTTCTTTTGGCATTATTACAGGTTTAGATGTAGCAAAGATATCATTTCCATGTGTACAATCAATCTATCACAATTTTCACTTCATTAATCTGCCATTTCCATTTTTTGTTCTATTTTTCACATTTGTCTCTAATATTTCAGATGGAACAATCAATATGATTCTCGTAAATTTGTTCGGAAGATTATCTGTCATATATTTTGAGTATTTCTCAAACCAAAAACATTATGTGCAACTGTCATTTACAACAAAATGAAGAGGACAGATGAGATGAAAGATAATTATGGTATAAAGCCAATCTTCGTAGCAGAAGCTAAGCCCTAATGTGTAAACTCAAGAAAATACTGTTTTGCTAAAAGAATCTCTAACGGTCACTCTATAATAAAGTTATGTGATGGGATATGGTCCAACCGATTAGGCCCACTAACAAGCCCAAGCAGTGGGCTAACGTTGGTAGCGAACCGCGGTTGAGCCAGCGAGCCCTGTCGATGTCAAAACCACAGCCCCAGAACCGCCGCCTCGGCGATGGAAGGCAGGCCCAGGCAGTGAGCGCCACCCTCGGCGATGGAAGGCGCCCGGGAGCAGGTCGGGCGCCGCGCCACGTGGCGCACATAAGGCGAAGGTCCTGCTCCGGCGATGGAGGGCATGCGGAGGAAGAGTCACGCGCGACCAATGGAGAGGTTGGGCGCCTTGATTCTGAACTCGGGCTGTATAAATAGAAGGAAAGCGGCATTAGAAGGGTTGACAACTTATCGAATACTAAAGCTTGTAACCACCTTGCATTATAGTGAAAGTATTGAAAACACTCTTGGTGGGCGTAGATCTCATTAACGATCGAACCACGTAAAAGCATGGTGTTCTTCATTGCTTTCATAAATCTCGCACTTTCGCTAACTAAATTTATCATTGGCGCCGTGCGTGGGAAGGTTCGAACAAAAAGCTTCGTTTCCTCTACAACTAAATGGCGAGAACACGCTGACCGCCCGCCAGCTGGCGACAACCGTCTTGAGGGCGACCGGTGGTCACTCGGCGTCGCGGGAAGGAGATCGCGGGCGCCACGGCGCTCGCACTCCCGAGTGCCACATGGAAAATGTCTCCATACACCTCGGGATCGCCTCCACAGCGTGGGGAAGATGTCGACCTCAGCGAGGGCGAGCAAGCAACTCATTCGTCCCACGAGGTCCTCGGCCGGCGTGACCGAGTTCCTCACGCCCGATCTTGGCGAATTCAAGCTTCCTCAACGAGAGGACCAAGGCCGGGTCCCTCGAGGCCCAGGGCTGAACTGCCACGGCCGCCGGGCGGCTCCATCCGGCGGCCGGCGCTCGCCTCGGCGTGATGGCGAGCGCATCACGCCCGACGGCGGGCCGCTCGCGCGGCGAGCCGCCGCCCTCGTTCAGCGGGTCGCTCGCGCGGGCGAGCCGCCACCACCGATCGTCCCTCGCCATTCGCCCACTTTCTCGCCTCGTTATGCCGACCCGAGCCGAGCAAAGCGGGAGGGAAGAAAGGCGGTCGAACTCCCGCCGGAGGGGCGATGGCGTCGCTATCGATCCCCGCCCTCCGAGAAAGAGATGGCGGCGATCTCCGGGGTTCGGCCGATGCGGAGAATCATCTCCCTTTCTCGGGGAGATTCTAGACCGCCACTGCCCGGTGGTGCAGGGCACCTAATATGGCGACCTACGATGCCCTCGGAGACCCTCCAGACTTCCTTTTCGCCTACACTACCAACATGGCGAATCGAGGAATGGAAGATTTTCACATGTGCAAAATCTTCCCAGTCTTGATCTCCAGCGCGCAGTATTGGTTCGCTTCGCTCACTTGAGGCGACATCTGCTTCCGGGACCTCGTGGATCGATTCAAATGGCGCTTCTATCGGAAGATGCCGCCCAGCCCTTATCGACACGCTCACAATCCGTCGAGGCGGGGCGGGCGATGTCGAACTTAGTCTCGAGGTTAAATCAAGAGTCGCTCAAAATTGGCGACAACGACCTCTACATCATCAGCGCGTTCAGCAGGATCCGACCCGGCCTTTGAATAAAGAAATCACGGGGAGAAACCAAAGGCGAGTAAGCTTTGGAACACGGTGGACAACTTCGTCGAGGAGGCGAGTCGGATCGGAAGAAGCGGAAATGCGGGACGGCGGTCAGAGAAAAAGCGGGATGGCCAAAGTCGGCGATCGTGAGCGCCTTGACGAGAATCAAGAGACCCTTGGGTCTGGGCTCGGACCTCGGCCCGACCACAGCGGCGCGCCTCACTGCTCAAATCGAGGTGGAAATATTGAGCTCCGCGAGCTCTTCCAAGCCGCCCACATGAAAGGAGGATCGAAGAGGTCCGCGAGGCAGTATTGTGACTATCGCCAGGGCATGGTCATGATACAGGGATTGCGAAACTTGGGCTCGCGGATCGGCGAGCTCGTTAAAGGTGGAGCCCTCGAAATACCTCGGCCGTGGGCGAAGCGAGCCTTGAAGGAATGGGCGGCAACAGCTGGGTCGACCCGGCGACGACCCGACCCGAGGCGGCGGGGCGAAGGTCCCAGCGCTATGGGCAGGTCATGTTGTTCTGGGGCTGTCCCTCGGGGCGGCAGGTCGTCCACGAAGAGCGATGCGGGGCCGGCCCGAAGAGCCGAAGAACAGCGACTTGGGATGGTGAGAACATAACGTTCTCGAGGAGGACCCGTGCCCAAGATCATGCCGCGCGGGGCGCCATCGCCATACGGGGCCGTGGTGGGCAACAAAAGCGTCCACCGGGTCTATATCGACGCCGGGCCTCCGTCGACATCATCTTCGGGCGGTGCGGATAAGCTTGAGTCGGAGGTATTGGTACTTCCGCGCCTCTCGATTGCGGACTTCACTCGAGCGATCCGGCCGAGGGGTCATTACCGCTTCCGGTCGCGGTAGGGCGAGCTCCAGTCGGTCGCCAAGGCCATCCGATTCTTCTGGTCGAGCTCACTCTCAAGTGCAACATCGTCACAGGAGAGATTGGTACATGCGCCACCAAGACCGTCTGTTGGTCTACCGCCTCGCGTCGAATTCCGCCCGGTGGGAGTGCTTAACGTCGAGGGGACCAAGCGGCGGCAAAGAATACTACGACTCTCAGCCAGATGCGGCCTCGCCCGAGCATAGCAATTACCTAGCCCTCGGAGGCCGACACCCGGGATGACGACCGAGGGCCTCCGACTATCTGACAGCGATCCTCGAGGTCGTCAGTCGGCACCGGGGCCCGGTGACGTCGGCGGCATGTCGTCTGACCACGAGAGAATATAGGGGCGTGTTTGCACGGTCCCGCTCGATATGACGGTGTCGCCGAGCTTATAACTCGCCGCCTCAATATCGACCGGCTACCAAGCGGTCCGTGAAGAAAAGGATATTCGCGGCGGGCGGCCGGTCGTAAGGGGCGAGATGACTCGACCGAGGCGAGATCTTGTTGGGTCGAATACCCGACACGGATGGCTAATCGATCGTGGTCAGCGAGGGAGGAGGGTGGCGCGTGTGCGTCGATTATACCGACCTCGACAAGCCTTGCCCAGATTGCTACCCTCCACGATATCGACAAGAAGGTGGAGGCATTGGTGGGCCACGAGATGTTGAACTTCACGGATCTATCAAAGGTACCACCAAATCTGATGAGCCGGAGGGCGCGCGAAGACCGCGTTCATCACCGACTTGGCGTCTTTGCGTGCTTAGAAAGATGTCTTCGGCCTCGAAACGCCAAGGGCTACTTACGGAGGATGGTGGGCGCAACATTCGAAGACCACATCGGGGAGATCGTCGAGGTCTCGTCGGCGACATCGTGAATCGAAAGTCGAAAAGCGGAGGCTGCGCGATGACCTCGGCACCGTCCTCCAACTCCTCGGTCGTGACCTCAGGCTCGACCCCAGTGTACATTTATGGTGAAGACCGGCAAGTTCTTGGGATCTTTGGGTTTCTCGGGAGGCACGAGGCCAATCCACCAAGGTGAAGGCGGTGCTCGACATGCGGTGTCGAGGACCATCCGTGAGATCCACAAACTCACGGGTGCTGGCCGCCCTCGGTGATTCATCTCGAGCAGCCGGCGGCTCTCATTCTTGAGATCTGAGGAGCTCGGGACTTAGCTGGCGGGAAGAACACCGGGCCGCCATGCGGTGAAGGAGTACCTTGCCGACACTGACCACATGTCCCCCGAGCAGGTGAATCTCTCTCTCTATGTCTGCCGCCTCGGACGAGGCCATCAGTGTGATCTTGATGCGAGATGAGGTGGGACGATAACTCACTATCTATTTTATCGGCCGAGCTCTCGAAGGACCGGAGACAAGTACACTTTGCCTCGAAAAGTGGCGTGGCCACAGTGAGCATGGCGGCGCCTCAGACCCTACTTCAAGCTCACTCCGTCCGGTGCTAAGCGGCTTACCCTTGAGACAAGTCTTGTTAAAACACGAGTCATCCGGACGTATAGCTAAGTGGGCCTTTGGAGCTCGGCGACCGACATCTCGTACTCGCGGATCGGCCGTAAAAGGCAGCTCTGCCGACTTCTGGTTGAGGCCAAATTCACGGTAGGCTCGCGGCGGGGTAACTCGACTCCGCCCCGCGGTGGAGGCCGTCTAGCACCACCGGATGGTTCTTTGGCGGATGTGCGTGGGCGGGCCTCGTGCAAAGCAGGCGTGAGGCGGGCGTCGCCGCTCGGCCCGGATAGCGAGTCACCTCGCCTCGGTTTACCTTCCGACCACCAACAACGAGGTGGAGTGCGAGGCCACAATCTCGGACTCCGCCTCGCCCGGGCGAGGTGGACAAGATCGAATCTTGGCGATTCCGGTCGTGGTGAACGGTGTTAGGCAATGCGAGGCGAGGAGGACCGAATGAAACAATCCCTCGAGAAAGCGAAGGAGATCTTGACCTCGTTCGGTGCCAGCATCCACGAATCCCAGGGAAAACAGCCAGTGACATCCTCGGCAAGTTAGGCTGCGTCGTCAACAAGTCCACCGGTGGAGGAGGTTCGTTCGAAGCATCGCGAGTCAGCGTCGGCATCATCACGAGATAGAGCGAATTGGATGTCTCCACGAGCTACACGGAACACGGCGCCTTACCTCGAGATCGGCTCGAAGCGAAAAGATGATGGCGAAATCGAGTATCTCGTGCGTGAGGCGGCTCTCTGGAAGTCTTACCTTGACCCTCACGAGGTGCCTCGGGCGGAAGAAGCCGACTACGTGCTCAGCGAAATTCAGGGGTCTTGTGGAAGCCGCATCGGGTCATGAGCTCTCTCGAAGAAGGCGAGGTCGGGATATTGTTGGCCCTTTCGTGCGAGATCGGCCGAGCTCGTCGAGAACCCAAGTGTCGATTCGCTCCCGCGGTGGCGCCTCGGGCGGTTTGGCGGCTGCGAGTCCATGGCCTTTCATGCGGTGGGGATCGACATCGTTGGTCCGTTCGACCGAGCACCGGTCGACCGATGCTTAGTCGTAGCCATAGACTACTTCACAAAATGGGTGGCCGAGGCCGCTTTCGAGCCTCACGGCGGAAGGATTCGGACGCCCGTGTGGAAAAATATAGTCTGCCGCTTGGCGTACCGCACGTCTGGTCTCGGACAGCGGCACGCAATTCGTCGACAAAAACTTGAGGGTGGTGCGAAGAGCTTGGATCGATCAGCTTCGCTCGATCATACGCCAGCAGCGAATGGTCGGGGCCAGGGTGACGAACCTGCGATCGTACAAGGATTGAAGAAGAGGTGGACCGAGCTAAAGCGGCGGGCTGAAAATCTCCTCAAGTCCTCGGTCTCTGGGACCACGTCCGGGCGCGCGGGAGACCCGCTTAGCACAGTCTGCAGTGCAGAGGCCGTCATGCAGGCTGAGATCGGTAGCGCTGACCAGCGCTCTTCCTTCGACCGGTCGGGAGCGAGGAAGACTGCGGGCTGACCTTGGCGCCCTCGGGAGGCGGGCTCGCCTTCATAAGCGAAGCAATCTGAGGCCAGTGCACGGTACCACAACAAAGGGTCAAAGCCTCCAGCGGCTCCATGTGGGCGACCTCGTCCTCTGAAATAATGAAGCCGGTGGGGTGGCGTCTTAACAATTGGATCGACATGGGAAGGCCCATACCGCGTTCACGAGGACCTCGGCAAGGGCTTCAAGGTGGCTCACTTGTCGGTGCACTTGTCCCCAGAACTTGGCACATTCGCATTTAAGGAGGTATTTTACATAGCTTGATTTAAAGTCGACATCATGTTAGTTCCTTAATTGTTTTGCAAATCGATGTTGATTACATGTTCGATAAAACACTGTTTTCTAATGAATATTTCACTTACGTCTCATACATATGTGAACATCGTTTGGATACACCACATTTAAACCTTCTGAGGGCGCACTTACGAAGATGAAAATCCACCAAGTAGAGTGCAGCATCTGATTACCCATTAAGTTGGGCGTCTACATGCAAGCGTCTGATTACCCGTTAAGTTGGGCGTCTACGCATAAAGCATCTGATTACCCATTAAGTTGGGCGTCTACATGCGGCATCTGATTACCATTAAGTTGGGCGTCTACATGCGCGCGACATCGAGACCGATCTCGCCGTCTCATACCCGCTTTATTTGGGAAGATATGCACTCGGTACAAAGTCTAAATGCATTATGACTATAAACCAAGTACCAAGCCATATCTGAAATCAACAGGGCTTAGAGCTCGTTTATACCCTTTATTTGGGAAAATACACATACATTTCTGATGTAAATGCATTCGACCAAAAGCGAAGTCTAAGCTATGTTTATACCTCACGAGGAAATATACACTTGAAGCAGTCAAATACATTTATATCTACATACAAGTTCTACACTATCATAGCCTCATTCGGGCTTAGGGCTCCGCTCGCGGGGACTGTTGAAGCGCAATTTTCTACAAAATCTACAGGCCGACGGTGTATGCAGAGCGAACTCGGTGCCTTCAACCCGGTCGATAAGGTCGGAATCACCACGGCTGCTCGGCGCTCGGCGGGCTCGGGGCCCGAGCGAGCGGCGACTCGGGGTCATCTTCGCGCTCACAGGACACTTGAGTGGCGCGGCGCCCGTCTGAGCATTAGGGGTGGGGATGCACCGAGTCACCCCGACCCACGGCCGGACAGGGCCGGAGTGCGACCTCGCCCCCTACCGCCTCTCTTCCTGCCGACACGAGGTCCTCGGTGCCGTCCGCTCCCGGAGGATCGCCCACGAATGATCCGCTCCCGGTAGGACCCATCAGCAGAACACCGGCATGATCGAGATGGCCGCCTCCTCTGCGGGTTCTTTTATGATCGGGTCAGCGGAGCCAGCTGTGGCCTCGTTGTCGGGCGGGGCATCGTCGTTCGCGGACGATATCATACATCTCCATATACTTGAGGCGGAGTTGGCGCGTACTTTGAACTTCTTTGTTGGGCCTCCCTCCGTCCCTCGGCACCATGCCTCCATGACAAGCTACGAACTCGGTCGTCGACTTGGGATATGGTAGTCCCATGGCTCGGTGGACTGCCTCTCGTACTCGCATGCTCGCCCGACGCTGAGCTAGCCTCTCCATGATCGATTGAGTTGCTCCTCCGCGCGCATCAAGCGCCCTTGGATAGCGTCGGCGGATAAGTCCGCCCCGGACTCAGTCTGCGTGACCCTCAACTTGGGCCTCGTTCTCGGCCGGGAGGCGGGCCCTTCCGATCGACCTCGTCGAGCTTCCTCTTGGTCGTGAGGAAGCGGTGACTTCCATAGTGTGAAAACTTGGGTCATTTCGGCGAGACCGGCTCCTCGAAAAGCACCTCTTGTCGCTACCGGCCAGGTGCCTCGGACCTCTTTAACTTGTCGACAATTCATGATCAAGTCAGGAGCCATTCGGTGTGGATCTTGTAAATAAACAAGACAACCACAATTTTAAAAAAAAATGTTGCGTTTATTACTCAAAAAGAAATTATTACAAGGACCTAGGGTCCTATCGCCCGGCGATTCACTATTACATCGGGTCCGCGACCTCGGGCTATGGCGGTCTCGGCGACCTCGATGCTCTGCGGTGGCCGCCTCGGTAGGGAGCTCCAACCCAGCCTCCTCGCGCTCCGCCGCCGCCGCCACCGCCGGCCGGCCCGTACCTCGGGAAGGCTCACGAGCTCGCGATCTTCGTCCTCCTTGCCTGGCGGCCTCGGCGATCGGGAGGTGAGGCTGGATGCCGAGCCTCGGCCTTTGGGAAGGAGTCGGCCAAGTAGATCACCGGGCGTAGCTTTGTCCCCTCTCTTGGGTCGACCTCGGTCCGCCATGCTTGACCTTATCAAAGTCGGGCATGGCGGCCGCGACTTCCCAGTGATCGACACCACCTCGGCTTCGACGCGGCGAGATCGGCAATAAAAGCGAAAGCTCTCGACTCGATGAGCTGTTGCAGAGCCCTCAGCAAGGGTCCACAGTCGGCCGACCTTGCCTTTCCTCTCGTCCGCGGGTCGCCCCGCCCCCGGCCGGCTAGTCGCCAGCTCTTGACCTCACAGGCGGCTCCGGTGCCAGTGCCTCTTCTTGGGCGGCCTCGGCGGCCCCTCCGGCCTCGAAGCCTGGCGGCCTCAGCTTCCGCCCTCGCAGCGGACACGGCGGTCTCAGCTTCCGCCCGCGCAGCTGGCTCCGTTCAGCGCCTCGTGCGGGCGAGCTCTCGGCAAGCAAGCGGCGACCTGCGGCTCAGCCCGGTAGCTGCTGAGGCCCCGTCATCGAGCTCCCACCACGAAAAAGAAGCCTGAAGTCGATAACGGATCGTGAAGCAAACAAATCTAAACATGAAGGAACTATGTACCTCGGGGAGGGATGCGGCCAAACTTGGGGCGGTACCCGTACTCAGCGACCACAGGCCGAGACTCCGATCTTGGGATGGACCTACTTTGAGGCCCACTCATCGGTGGCCCGTACTATCGACCTGCCGGGCCCTAGTAGGTCCGGCCAACACACTTCTTTTTTGCGGCTCACTTTCTCGGCGATTGTGAACCATACTCTTCCTCAACTTCAACTGCATCACTGAGAAAGACATTAGCACGACAAAATCGAGCGTATAAGGACTAAGAAGATGGGGATGCCTACTTGTCGGACCCGATCCAGGCGCTTTCGACCGTAAACACTCGGCCCGGCCTTCTTGGTCGTCCTCGGTGTAACTTATGGATAAGATCTACCAAGTACTGCCTGCCTCCCATATGGCGAGGGCTTGATTTTCGGGTCGCCATCGTGCGATACCCGCTCGTACCTCGGTGCCCCTCGGCCCATGAGAAAGAAATACCTATTACGCGATGGGACACCTTGGAGGGCGACTACCTTAAATTTCAGCGGGGTGACAAATAGTACACCCACACATGGTGCTTCACGCTAAAAGCGCATCGGCACCTCGAAGGACAACTCCTCGGCAATGCCATAACAAGAGGCCTGACCCTTAGCGACCTAATGGAATTCGAGGTCGATTGACAAATAGGGATCGGAAATACTCTTGAAGGCTAAGATAAGCGGGTGACGGAGGGTACCTAAGACACTGCCCTCAAACTATCTACATAAAGCGTAACAAACCCATAGAAGACCATACTATCGTCCGGATCGTGGACCTTCCACGCCTCCTCCAGGGATCGGTATTCCTCACAACTTCAAAAGTTCCTCCAAGGTCAAGCCGACCTCGCCCGCCCGCCTCAACCCGTCCCATCAGGGATACCGGCGGAACCACAGAGCTCGACCCTATGGACCTACCCGAACCATTGTAGCACATATAATCTCTTCTGCGGGGAACTCACGGCGGAACCAGGCGGAAGGGAACTTTCGGGCGAGAAGAAGAAGAAAACATACTTACTTTTCGGGCGAGTATATGGCTCGCCCGGTGAAGATCGGGATCGACTTAGAGAATTTCTCGAAATTTTTCTCTCTCGAATTTTTAAGCGTCGAAGAGGAAAGTGAGCGTTGCCTCTTTTGCGCTTATTATAAGACTAAGGCGCGCAAATTGCCGTTTCAAATTCGACACGCGCGCTACGCGTGATTGGATGTGGGGTACCTACAGCGCAGCATTGAGTGCCCAACTACCGCTGGCGCGTATAGCGTACGCCGAGATAAGATGGACCGTCGATCGACCTAGCGATCATCATACGGACCCGGCATTCTCCGGATAAGCGGCGCCTCGAATCGCGCCCGTCCCCACAAATACGAGAGATCCACATCGGACCTCGGCGTCTATCAGCGGGCCGCCGCTACGGAAGCTACATCGAGATCGGCCCTCGGCTAACCGGGCCCCAGTTGGTGCGGCGGGCGCGCCCAGCGTCCAAAGGCGGTCTCTAAGGTCGGACATCGGCGCCCTACAGGGTAACACCACTCGGATCGCACCTCGGCGTAACCTATGCGGCGCGATATCGAGTCGGACTTGACTTCCTTGGCGCCACGTCTTTTCGGCGGCGGACAGCGAACCACCGACTTCGATTCGGCACCACGCGCGAATAAACCCTCGCATTAAAAATGACACCTTGACAAACAACTTGACGAGCGCTTTCGCCTCGGCGACGCTTTCTCCGCTCGCCTCGGCCTCGGCGTCCCTCGGCTATTCGGGGAGGGCTATGATGGGATATGGCCCAACCGACTAGGCCGCTGCGAGGCCCAAGCAGTGGGCTAACGTTGATAGCGGGCCCGCGGTTGAGCCCAGTCGAGCCTGTCGGTGCGAAACCACAGCCCAGGCGCCGCCTCGGCGATGGAAGGCGAGGCCCAGGCGAGTGAGCGCCTCGGCGATGGAGAGGCGCCCGGAGCAGGTCGGGCGCCACCGCCGTGGCGCGCATAAAGCGAAGGTCCTGCTCCGGCGATGGAGGCATGCGGAGGAAGAGTCGCGCCGCGACCAATGGAGGTTGGGCGCGCCGATTCTGAGACTCGGGCTGTATAAATAGAAGGAAGCGACATTAGAAGGGTTGGCAACTTATCGAATACTAAGAGCTTGTAACCACCTGCATTATAGTGAAAGTATTGAGGAACACTCCTCCAGTGGGCGTAGATCTCATTAACGATCGAACCACGTAAAAGCGCTGGTGTTCTTCGTTGCTTTTCATAAATCTCGCACACTTCGCTAACTAAATTTATCATTATGGTAGAGTATTTTGTTCTCGATAATACACTTTATTCTATTTTATATTAGAGTAAATGAATAGTATCACTCTACACTATTAATTCCTTTAAGCATCCATGCCGACAAATCCATCAATCCGACAGCGGCGATTGGAATTGACTCTTCTTTGTCGAACTTGAGGATCGCCACATGGAAAGGCGAAGCAAAGATGAAACCTGATAATATCGATTAGCATCTGCGATTTAGTTCTCTGATGCAGTCTGCGATCCCATGTTCGAGAATATCGGTGAAAATATCGATATTCCACTCCATTTAATTTGGCACATGGTGCCTACAATTATAAAGTTGGCTTCGGTTTTTGATGCCACGTCGAACTTTTAAATGCTGATTCATCTCAAAACCTTCGCAATTTCGGTTAGGATGTAGTTTTGCCTTGAAAAGTAAATAGATCATATTCAGTCGGCGATGAACTAATTTTACACTCTCACGAGGACTACAGTAGCGAGGCGGCAGACCACATAGAGGTGCAGGGGCCCGTGGGCCCCGACTTTAAAACAGCTATATATATTTGATATGTAATGTAATATTTGAAGTGTTGTCTTAGCCTGATGGCTAGAATTCAGAATTCTAGGAGACGTGTTGGGTCCTCACGACTTACTCTTTTCTTTTCTCTCTTTCGCCCGTTTTTCTTTTCTTTTTCTCGTTTTTTTTCCCCTTCTTTCCTCTATTTCCTCTATTTCTTTCCTTCTTTTTTTTTTCTTTCCTTCTTTTTTTTCTCTTTTCTCACTTTCCTTCTTTTTTTCTCTTCTGTATCTCATTTATTTTTCTGTCTTTCTTTCATTTTTTCCTCTCTTTCTTTCTTTCATTCTTTTTTCTTCCTTTTACATTTCTTTCTTTTTGGTTTGTGTTTCTCTCACTCTCTACATATTCTATTTCTTCTCTTCTTTTATTTTGGAATCTTTTCCTTTTTCTTATATAATTTGTTTTATATTGATAAAATAAAATATATATAAATAATAACACTATGTGAATTAATTATTAGCTAAACATATGTGCTCTATAAATATCTAACATTTAATAACTAAATCGATTTGTAGTCTAATGAGTTATTATTTTATCTCTCGTTTAAGAGATCTTGGTTCGATTCATTTTAGTTACATATTTTCTTTTTCTATACTTATTTTCTCTTATTTCATTTTCTTTCTTTTCTTTCCTTTATCTTTTCCTACAATTTATTTTATGTTGATAAAATGCTATTTCTTTTCTTTTACGTAATTTATTTTATATTGATAAAATAAAAGATATATCTAAAATAATAAATTTTTATATATGAATTAATATTACCAATCAAATTTCTAAAGATTATAATAAACTCATTATATTATTAAATTATTATTATTTTACAATTTTATTTTATTATATTTTAAAATTATAATTAATTGGGCCCTCGAGAAAAAAATTCACAGCTTAAATCACTAACACGATGCATGCCCGATTAAGCTAGCGATAGTAACTCCAGTTAGTTGTAAAACTACAATTTCGAATTAAGAAAGTATCGCTTTTTACCCGATTAAAACATGCATATTATCGGTCTTCATTTTGAAGCAGGCGTTAACATGTGGAACATTTGACAACTCTCGGTTTCTCGTGACGACTCCAAAATGACAAAATCTTACTCGCCTCAAAGCATATACGGTGGAAAAAAATATGTAAAAGCGAGCCTCGTACCGGCTTTATTCAACTTCCTTGGCTATCTATTCGTCAATAGGAAGACACCTTTTCCAATCTGAGTTGGTAGTAAAGTCTTCGTCTTAGATATTCTCTTGGTTCCAAGCTTTTCAACAATTGATCTAATAATCAATAATATTTCCCATCGATTCTTGTGGTATGCGTATGATGGGATATGGCCCTGCGAGCCCAACGACACAGGCCCTAACGTTGATAGCGGGCCTGCGGTTGAGCCAATGCGAGCCTAATCGGCTTCAAAACCTAGCCCCAGAACCAAGTGGGCGCGCCCTCTCACAGGCGTGCGTGGGCGGGCGTCCACTGCCTCGGCGATGGAGGACATGCCCGGAGACAAGTCGGGCGCCGCTCGGCGATGGAGGACCGCCCCGGAGCGAAGTCGGGCGCCACCCTCCACGTGGAGTCTGTAGGCGAACAGTCCTGCTCCGACCCGATGGAGGCACGCCCGGAGGAAGAGTCGCGACCAATGGAGGTTGAGCGCAGCGGGTTGCGGGCTCGGGGTTGTATAAATAGAAGGAAAATTGTGATAGAAGGGTTGTGACTTATCGAATACTAAGGCTTGTACCTACACTCCTTTGTACTCAAATTATGGTGAAAGTATTGAGGAAACACTCCTCGTGGACGTAGATCTCATTAACGATCGAACCACGTAAAAGCATGGTGTTCTTTGTTGCTTTACATAAATCTCGCTTTTCGTAACTAGATTTATCATTGGCGCCGTCTGTGGGAAACTGTCCCGAACAAAGCTTCGTTTCCTCTACAACAATAGCGAGAACACGCTGACCGCCGTCCACAGCTGGCAACAAGCCGTCTTTGAGGGCGACCGGTGGTCACTCGGCGTCGCGGGGAAGGAGATCGTAGGCGCCCTGGCTCGCGCTCACGAGGCGACATGGAAGCGTCTCCATACGCCGCGGGACCGCGCCCCTGCGTGGGGAAGATGCCGACCTCAGCGGGCGACAAACAGCTCATTAGTCCCACGAGTCCTCGGCCGGTGTGCCGAATTCCTCAGCGCCGACCTTGGCTAATTCAAAGCTTCCTCAACGAGAGGACAAAGGCGGGCCTCAAGGGCCGGACTGAATACCACGGCCGCCCGAGGTCGTCTCCTCAAAGCGCCAGCGCCGCTTTCGGCGTGATAGCGAAAACGCATCACGCCCCGACGTGCGGAGCCGCTCACCGTGAGCCGCCGCCCCGTTGTGGTCGCTCACAGCGGACGAGCCGCCACCACCGGTTGCCCCTCGCCGTTCGCGGGCATTCTCCACCCGTCATGCCGGCCGAGTCGAGCAAGCAGGGAGGGAGAAAGGCGGTCGAACTCCCCGGAGGACGATGGCGCCGTATCGATCCCGCGCTTCCGAGGAAAGAGATGGCGGCGATCTCGGGGTTCGGCCGTGCGGAGAATCATCTCACTTCTCGGAAGTGCGGACACGCCCACCTTACGTGATCACGGGCACCCATATTGCTTGCCTCGATGGCTGGGAGACCCGCCAGGCTTCGCACCGCCTACTACTACCAACATGGCGAATCGAGGAATGGAAGATTTTCACATGTGCAAAATCTTCCCGGTCTTGATCTCCAGCATACGGCAATTGGTTACTTTCGCTCATGCGAGCGGCATACTGCTTTCTTCCGGGACCTTATGGATCGATTCAAATGGCGCTTCTATCGGAAGATACCACCCAGTGACCCTCCTCCAGGCACTGCTCACAATCCGCCCGGGCGGGGCGAGGCGATGTCGAACTTCGTCTCAAGGTTCATCAAAGAGTCGCTCAAAATTGGCAGGCGGTAATGATCTACATCATCAGCGTTCAGCAGGATCGACCGTGGCGCTGAACAAAGAAATCACGGGGAGAAACCAAAGGCGGCGAGTAAGCTTTGGGCGGTGGACAACCGTCGAAAGGAGGCGAGTCGGATCGGAAGAAGAGGAAATGCAGGACGGCGGTCAGAAAGAAAAAGCGGATGGCCAAAGTCGGCGATCGTCGCGAGCGCCTTGCGGGATCAAAGAGGACCACTTTGAGTCGAGCTCGGACCTCGGCCCACCACAGTGGCGGGCGCCTCACTGCTCAAATCGAGGCGGAAATATTGAGCTCAATGCCGAGCTCTTCCGGCCCCTCCACATGAAAGGAGGATCGAAGAGGTCCGGAGGTATTGTGACTATCGCCAAGGGTATGGTCATGATCAGGGGATTGCGAGCTTACAGGCTCGCGGATAAGCGAGCTCGTCAAGGTGGAGCCCTCGAAATACCTCGGCGAGTGGGCCGGGAAGCATGAGCGGGGGGAAGAATAGCGGTGGCGACAGCTGCGGACCGACTTTGGCGGCGACCCGACACGAAGGCGGCGAGGGCGAAGGTCCCAATGTTATGGAGCGGTGCGTTATAACGGACTGCCCGTGGGGCGGCAGTCGTCGTTAAAACGGCTTCGGGCCCGGCCGAGCGAGCGAAAACAGCGACTCGGGGCGGCGAGGACATAGTGTTCTCAAGGAGGATCCGGTATCAAATCATACCGCACGGGGCCCATCGCCGCCATCGGGTCGTGGTGGGCGACAAAGCGTCCATCGGGTCTATGTCGACGCCGGGGCCTCCGTCGGCATCATCTTTCGGCTGCTGGATAAGCTCGGTCGGAGGTATTCGGTACTTCCGCCGTCGATTCGACTTCGCGGGCGGTCGGCCGAGGCGTCATTACCGCTTCCGGTTCTGTGGGATGGGCTCCGGGTCGATCGCCAAGGCCATCAAATTTTTCTGGTCGAGGCCTCTCCGTACAACATCATCACAGGGAGAGATTGGCTATCTCGCCGCTGAAGGCCGTCTGTTCGGTCTACCGCCTCACGTCGAATTCCCGCCCGGTGGGAGTCTTGCATCGAGGCGACAAATGGCGGCAAAAGAATGCTGCGAGTCTCCCCTGAGATGTGGCCGCCCGATAGCATGATTCTGAGAACCTCGGGGCCGATGCCGGCGACTGGCCAAAGCGCCCGACTATCGGCAGCGATCCCTCGAAGGTCGTCAGTCGGCACTCGGGGCCAGCGACATCCGACGGCGTGTCATCTGACAACGAGGAATCTGAGGGGCGTGTTTGCTTGGTCCCGCTCGATATGACGGTGTCGCCCGAACTCATAACTCATCGCCTCGACATTGACGGCTACCAAGCGGTCCGTGAAGAAAAAGAATATTCGCGAGCGAGGCGACCGGTCGTAAGGGGCGAGGTGACTCGACCGAAGGCGAGATCTTGTTCGGTCGAATACCGACACGGATGGCTAATCCGATCGTGGTCCAGCTTGAGGGAGGGTGGCGCGTAATGCGTGATTACAAACCTCGACAAGCACTTCCCAAGATTGCTACCCCCACGACATTGACAAGAAGGTGGAGGCATTGGTGAGCCACGAGATGTTCGAACTTCCTAGATCTATCTGAGGGTACCACCAAATCTGATGAGCGGGGGCGCCCGAAGACCGCGTTCATCACCGGCTTGGCGTCTTTGCGTCGAAAGATGCCTTCGGCTGAAAACGTCGGGGCTACACCACGGGATGGTGGATGCAACATTCAAAGACCACATCGGGAGATCGTCGAGGTCTCGTCGGCGACATCGTGGTCGAAAGTCGAGCGGAGGCTGCGCGATGACCTCGGCATATCCTCCAACTCCTCGGTCGGCTCTGCCGGTAGTCGCCCCAACACCCGCCCCACGGAGGAGGACTCGATCCACCACCGCCCGATAGCTGTTGGCGGATATGCGTGGGCGGGCTTCGCAAAGCAGGCGTGCGGGCGAGCATTCTCCTCTCGGCTCGGACAATCAGTGACCCTCGCCCTCCGGTTTACCTTCCCAACCACCAATAACGAGTGGAGTATGAGCGTTGATCTCGGGACTCCGCCTCGCAAAGGAATTGAGTGGACCATGTCGGATCTTGAGGATTCCAGTCGTGGTAAACGGGTCTGGTAAATCTGAAGCGAGGAGGACCGAATGAAGCGATACCTCGAGAAAGCGAAGGAGATCTTGCCTCGTTCGGTACTCGGCATTCATCCGGATCCCAGGCGGCAGTAGGGTGATTTTCTCGACAAGTTAGGCTGCGTCGTCAACAAGTCCTCTGTGGAGGTTCATTCGAAGCATAGAGTCTCGCATCGGCATCGTCACGAGATGGAGCCGAGCGGATGTCTCCCGTAAAGGCTACACGGAACATGGCGCACTTACCTCGAGATCGGCTCGAAGCTAAAAGATGATGGCGAAATCGGAAGTACCTCGTACGTGAGGCGTGCTCTGGGAAGTCTTACCTTGACCCTCACGAGGTGCCTCGGGCCGAAGGGCCGACTCGTGCTCGATGAGATCCGGAGGGTCTTGTGGAGTCGCATCGGCTCATGAGCTCTCTCAAAGAAGGCCGAGGTCGGGATATTCTTGGCCCACCTTGTCGAGATTCGGTCGAGCTCGTCAAAAGTATCAAAGTGCCGGCTCACTCCACGGTCGAAAACTACCCCAAGCCGATCTAAGCGGCTGCGGGCCGTGGCCTTTCATACGGTGGGGATCGACATCGTTGGTCGTTCGGCGAGCACCGGTCGACCGATGCTTAGTCGTAGCCATAGACTACTTCAAAAATGGGTCGAGGCGAGCCAGCTTTCGAGCCTCGCGGCGGGAGGATTCGAGACGCCGTGTGGAAAAATATAGTGCGCTTGCGCGGCGTACCGCGATACGGTCTCGGACAGCGGCGCGATTAAATCGACAAAATTTCGAGGAATGGTGCGAAGGCTCCGGATCGATCAACAACCACCTCGATCGCACACGCCGGGCGAATGGTGGGGCCAGGGTAATGAACCTATGATCGTACAAGGATTGAAGAAGAGGCTGAGGCCAGAGCTAAAGCGATTGGTGAAAATCTCCTCAAGTCCTCACGGTCTATGGGATAACACCTCGGACCTCGCCGGAGAAACCCATTCGGCTGGTCTGATGCGAGGCCGTCATACAGTGAGATCGGCGCGCCAAGCCAGCGCACTCTTCCGCCGACCGGGCCGGGAGCGAGGAAGACTGCGTGCCCGACCTTCGCCCTCGGGAGGCGCGAGCTCGCCTTCCTCATGAAGCCAAGTCTGAGGGCCGGTCGCGCGTTACTACAAAAATTCAAAACCTCCGGCTCAGTGGCGACCTCGTCCTGCGAAATAATGAAACGATGGGGGTGGCGTCTTAACAGCTGGATCGACATGGGAAGGCCCATCTGGCGTTCACGAGGACCTCGGCAAAGGGCTTACAAGGCTGGCTCGCCTATCCGGCATACTTATCCCCGAACACAGCACGTCACTCATTTAAGGAGGTGCTTTACATAGCTTGATTTAAGATCGGTGTCATGTTAGTTCATTCATTGTTTTGCAATCGATGTTGATTACATATTGATAAAACATCATTTTTCGATGAATATTTCACTTACGTCTCGTACATATGTGAACATCTGTTTGGATACACCACATTTAAACCTTCACGAGGGGCGTACTACGAAGATGAAAATCCACCAAGTAGAGATGCCATCTGGACTACTCATTAATTTGAGCGTCTACATACAAGCATCTGATTACCCGTTAAGTTGGACGTCTACATGCAAAGTATCTGATTACCCATTAAGTTGGGCGTCTACATGCCGCGACATCGGGCCGATCTACGCGACTCATACCCTTTATTTGGGAAGATATGCACTCGGTACAAAGTCTAAATGCATTAACGACTACAAGCGAGTTCGAAGCCATATCTGGTCGGCAGGGGCTTCGAGCTCGTTTATACCCTTTATTTGGGAAAATATACATACGTATATAGTATAAATACATTTCGACCAAAGCGAGTCTAGCTATGTTTGTACCTCTCGAGGGAAAATGTACACTTGACAGTCTAAATACATTTATATCTACATACTGAAAGTCTACGCTATCTGAAAACCTCATTCGGGCTTGAACTCTCGCCGAGGACTTGCAGCTGCACCAATTCTACACAAAATCTCCGGGCCGGCGGTGTATGCAGAGCGAACTCGATCCTTGACCCGGTCGATGGTAGGAACCACCGGCCTACTCCGAAGTGCTCGATGCGGGCTGGGGCGGCCGGACTGAGATTCTGACTCGGGGTTACCTTCGCTCTCACAGGACACTTGAGCGGTGCGGGCGTCAATCACAGACACCGGGGTGGGGATACACAGAGTCACACCCGGCCCACGGCCGGACAGGCCGGGAGAGCGACCTCGCCTCCTACCGCCCTTTCTTGCCCGCCGACACGAGGTCTCGGTCGCCCATTCTCGGAGGATCACCATCCAGAATGATCCGCTCTCGGTAGGACCCGTCAGCCGGAACACCGGCATGATCAGATGGCCGCCTCCTCCGCGGGTTCTTCTATGATCGGACCAGTAGACCAGCGTAGCCTCGGCTGCGGGGCAGGGCATCGTCGTTCTGGACGATCTCATACATCTCCATATACTTCACGATGGAGTTGACCACGATCTTTGAAGTTCTTCTTTGTTGGGCCCTCGCCGTCCCTCGGCACCATACCTCTGCCCGGCAAGCTCACGAACTTCGGTCGTCGACCGGATATGGTAGTTCCACCAGCTCGGTGGATTCCTTCTCGTACTCCGCATGCTCCTCGACGCGAGCTAGCCTCTCATGATCGATTCGAGTCGGCTCCTCGCATTGTATCAAGCGCGCTTGGATAGCGTCGGCGAGATAAGTCGCCCCACGGACTTCGTCTGTGCGGTCCTCAATTTTAAACCTCGTTCTCGGCCGGGGCGGGCCCTTCCCGATCAGCCTCGTGCAACTTCTTCTCGGTGGCGGACGGCCTTGGTGGCGTCCATCATCACCAAAACTTGGGTGCCTTTCGGCGGGCCAACTCCTCGAAAAAGCACCTCTTGCGTCCTTCCGGCGAGCACCTCGGACTTCTTTTAGCTTTGTCGGTCGTGATCAAGTCCGATGTACTCGAGTGAAGTGCTAAAAATAAACAAGGCAATACATTTCAAAATATTGTTTTATTACTCAAGCGTGGGAAATTATTACAAGGGCTCGGGATCTATCGACCCGACAGTTCGACCCTATTACATCGGTCCAGCGACCTCGGGCTTGTCGCCCGGACCGCCGACCTCCTGCTGCCCTGGCGATGCTCTTGCGGTTGGCCCTCCGGTGGGAGCTCCAACCGCCTCCTCTGCTCCACTCCTCCTCCGCCATCCGCCGGCCCGCCTTTCGGCGAGGAGCTCCTGAAGCTCGGGATCTTCGTCCTCCTTTGCCTTTGGCGGCGACCTCGGCCGTCGGGAGGTCAGGCTGGGCGCTAGAGCCTCAAACCTGGGAAGGAGCCAACCCGGAGATCACCGGGCGTAAGCGCTTGTTCATTCTCGGAGGTCGACCTCGGTCCCCGTACTTGACCTTATCGAGTCGGGCATGGCGACCGCCAACCTCCCGGTGATCGACACCGCCCGGCTCGGCCGGCGGCAAGATCGGCAATAAAGGCGAAGCTCTCCGGCTCGATGAGCCTCTTGGCGAAGCCCTCGACAAGGGTCCTGGTCGGCCGACCTCGCGCCCTCTCGTCCGCGAGCTCTTTCTTCGCCCGGCCAACTCCTCCTTAACCTCTTGACCTCACCTCAGGCGGCCTCCGATGCCAAGCCCTCTTCTTGGCGGCCTCGGCACCCTCCGGCCTCAGCGGCGCTTGCGGCCTCGGCTTCCGCCCGGCGGCCGGCGGCGGTCTCGGCATCGCCCGCGCGGCAAGCTCCGCTCAGGCGCCTCATCACGGGCGAGCTCTCGGCGACCAGCCGGCGGTGACTCGACTCCCGGCAACCTGCTGCGGGGCCCCGTCACGAGCTCCCGCGAAAAAGCGGCCTGAGTTTGTCTGGATCGCGGGCGTAAAAATCTAAATGTGGAAGAACTTTTGTACCTCGGGAGGTGCGGCCGAGCTTGAGGTGGTACCCGTACTCAGGCGGCCACAGGCCGAGACTCCGTCTTGGGCTGGACCACTTTGAGGCCCACTCATGAGTTAGCCCATGTTCGAACCCTTGGACCCTTGGTAGGTCGGCCAACCGTCTTCTTCTTGAGAGCTCGCTCTCGGCGATCGTGAGCCATGCTCTTGCCGGTCGGCTTCACTTGCATTACGGAAGAAAGTCGTGTTACGGCAAAATCGAGCGTATAAGGACTAAGAAGATGGGGATGCCTACACCCGTCAGACCCGATCCGAGCGCTTCCGACCGTAAATACTCGGCCCGGCCTTCTTGGTCGTCCTCGGTGTAACTTATGGATAAAATCTCACCAAGGCTGCTCGCCTGCCTCCTCCCATATAGCCCAGGGCTTGATTTTGGGTCCGCCACCGTCTGATGCCCCACTCATACCTCGGTGCCCTCCGGCCCGAGAAAAAATACCTATGCGCGATGGGACACTTTGGAGGGCTGCTACCTTAAATTTCAGCGGGGAGACGGATAGTACACTCTTCCTATGGTGCTTGACACTAAAAGGGCATCGATGCCTCGAAGGAGAACTCCTCGGCAATGCCATAGCAAAAAAGCCTAGCCCCACCACCGACCTAATGGAATTGAGGTCGATTGGCAAATAGGGATCTGAAAATACTCTTAAAAGCTAAGATAAATGGGGGCAGAGGATACCTAAGACCAGCCTCAAACTATCTACATAAGCGGTAGTAAACCCTCAGGAGGCCGCCGCCCTATCATCCAGGCTGGCGGCGAGCCACCACACATCCTCAGGGATCCGGTATTCCTTACCAAAAAAGTTCCTCGATGTCGAGCCCGACCTCGCCACGCCCGCCTCAGTCCATCCCATACAGGGATACGGCGGAACCTAGAACTCGGTTTATGGACTTACCGAGGCCATTATAGCACATATAGTCTTTTCGTCGGGGAACTCACGGCGGAACCCGGCGAAATGGAACTTTAAGGCGAGAAGAAGATGAAGAAAACATACTTACTTTTCACGCGAGTATATGGCTCGCCAGCGAGATCGGGATCAAGTCGAAAATTTCTCGAATTTTATCTCTCAAACAAAGGCGTCGAGGGGAAAGTGAGCAGTTGCCTCGTTCGGGCTATTTATAGGACAAAGGCGCTAAAACTACCGTTTCAACTTGACCGTACCTACTGCGTGATTGGATGTGGAGTCTCGCGCGCGCGGTTCGGTGCCCAACTCTTGCTGGCGCGTATGGCGTGCGCTAGCGTAAGATAGACCGCCCGATCGACCTAGCTTGATCATCATACGGACCGGCGTCCTCGGATGGCGGTGCCTCGGTCGCGCCTCGTCCTTCCCAAATAACAAGGAGATCGGATCGGACCTCGGCGTTATCAGCGGGCCGCCCGCAAGGAAACGTCTCCATCGGATCGAACTTCGGCAAACCGGCCCCAGTTGGTGCCGCCCGGCGCCTCGACGTCCACGAAGGCGGTCTCGGTCGGACATCGGCGCCCGCCGCGGGCAATACCACTCCGGATCGGACCTCGGCGTAACCTACGCGGAGGTGCGATATCCGTCGCCGACTTCCTTGGTATGCGTCTTTTCAAAGCGGACAACGGACCGCCCACTCGATTCGGCGCAGTTGCGAATAAACCCTCACAGCAAAAACGACACCTTGACAAAGAACTTCGGTAGAGCCGCTTTCGCTTTCGGCGGCGCTTTCTTCACTCCACCTCGGCATCGCTGTCCCTCGGTGTAGGGAAAACATATGTTAAGCCCTTGTTGTAGGAAAACATATGTTTAGCCCTCCCAGGATCTATCTTGGATATTTAATTCACCATACATTGATTATATTCCTAGCATGCGTCTATATAATTAATTGCAACACGTGGGGGTTTTCTCGTGTTTACCTTTGGATCGAAGAGGTCGATGGAGCGAGATGAATGGATCGAGCGGATCGGACTCGTGCTTTGACCTTACGGGCTGTATCCGGTTGCCCAATCTCCAGCGTCGGTGAGGGCGATCTATGGAGAATGCTTGGAAAATCACCCTTTGCTCTCTTTTTACAATTTTCGAAACTCTCTCCAATACTATGAGGGGGCCGAAAATTCTAGGTTAATTATGTGAGCATTAACCTAGACTTTATCTCATACCTTATATTTATAATGCACTACCTTAATCCCGTATGGAAATTACCATAATCCTATGGAAATTACTATAATCTATATGGAAAATTACCATACTCTTAGGATTATTACCATACTCTCAGGATTATTACCATAATCTTATATGGAAAGGATCTATGCATATACCATAAATATAATTATATCCTTGTGGGATAAAGAGAATAAAATCTTGCCTTTGGGAGCATAAGGGGCGCCGATTTTCCTTGGCTACGGGCTGGATGGGCGGACCGAGGATCAAATCAAGGAATAAAGATGGGCCTCAAATAAATTAATTATCTTATGTTCGACCCGAACATAAATTAATTTATAAACATTCGATCATGCCACTAGAGAAGAATGTTGACTTACCCTTTATTACGAAGTTGAGTCGGGCTTGCACTTAGACATTCTGAATCCCGTATTTAAGATATCGAGCGTCCATTAATCATTTATAGCAATCATTGCTTAAAATAATTAATAACTTCATTTCATTAAGTAGTACCACTCGACCTTATTATTGTACTTGAGCTAACTCAACTGCGGGGTTTAGTACAATAAACCTTTGAGCTCCTTAAGGGGCGTCATCGTCCTAGCGGATCGGTGACTCGTCTGAGATAACTAGCGTGACATCTGAAACCTTGCCACCACCCGAGATGCGGAGAATCTTGGGTTAGAACATATAACCCTCACTCATAACAAGTCAAAGTGATGGTCGACAACTCATACTCACCTAATACCTTATCGAGGTTTAGATCATCGTAAGTCACGAGATCTTGGTTCTTCCACGACGGTCGGATAGAAGAACACATCTCACTGTGATCCTTGATACGTCGAGGCGTACCGGCATAGACAAGTAACTAAGTCAGTCACTTCTTATCTATCTGCGGCTATCCGACAACTCGTCCTTAAGTTGTCTCGGTGTGAAACTTTTATATCTCATTAAGCTTGACCAATCATACGGACTTACGTGATCTTCTACACCTTGTATGATCTAACTTATATATGAGATAAGGGGACACGGATATATGCAATCAAGTATTGATTCGGATAGGAGATTGTAATAGTGGTAACGAGAAACATTGTATACAAGCTCAACCAAGCGCTTTCGGTATACAAATCGACAATCTCCACTTATACTAAAGCAAACTTTTAGTATACAATGTGTCTCTCTACTAGCTATTACAAACAACCATCACTTTGCTTCTCCCACTTATACAAAGTTTCCTTTCTAAGTGGGTGCCATCAAGCGCAATCGAGTCCTCTAACGTGTCCATCGTAGACTTTTGCGGCGGGCTCTTCGTGAATGGATCCGCTAGATTTTCCGTCGTATCAATCTTTTCAATCGACCGTCACCTCGTCTAACGATTTCTCGTATGACATGGTACTTTCTCTCTATGTGTTTGGTGCGCCTTGTGGGTCCGTGGTTCCTTGAGTTTGCCACTGCACGAGTTATCACGATAAACTATGATACTCTTGGGCAAACCGGTACCACGTCTAGATCCATGGTAGTTCTTGAACCATCTGACCTCCTTAGAAGCCTCAGGCGGCTACATATTCGGCTTCCATGGTAGAGTCCATAATGCATCATTGCTTTTGCACTCACTTGAGGATCTGGCTCCACTCCCAAGGTAAACACATAGCCGGGGTTGACTTTTTCTCATCACGGTCGACTTGGAAATCCAGTGCATATAACCCAAGGCATTAGACTATCGCATGGTAAACTAGCCTATAATCTCGAGTCCTTTTCGGTGCTTGGTATATGCTTCTTGCGATCGATGAGCTTGTCGAGGTTAGGCGATATCTAGCTACTATGCTACCGCATAGCGGATATCGGGCCTCGTGCATAGCATTGCGTACATGAGACTTCCTACGGCGGAGCGTAAGGAACTTGTCTCATTCCTCTATCTCCTTTGGTCATGGGTGATTGCGTCTTAGATAAAGGCATAGTATGCGAAGGTAGCAATCCTTTCTTGGCGGTGCGCATACTAAAGCAGTAATCACGGTATCGATGTAAGGCGCTGAGATAAGCTCAACATTTTCTTCTTGCGATCTCGGTAAACCTTGATCCCAGAATGTCTGCTGCATCTCCTAAGTCTTTCATTTGAAGCGATCGGATAGCCAACTCTTTCGTCGATATGACGACTTCACGTTGTTGCCAACTAGAAGGATGTCATCTACATAAAGTGCGAAATACCACATCACCGTTGACATCTAACGATACACACAACTCTCGCTAGGCAGCTGGGTAAATCCATGGGACTTTACTACCTCGTCAAGCGTAAGTTCCATGATCGGGAGGCTGCTTAAGTCCATAAATGGACTTAGCTTCCATACTAGATGCTCTTCACCTTTACCACATAACCTTGAGTTCTTTGCATATAGATGTCTCTACCTTCCTCAAGGTAACCGTTTAAAAAGCGGTTTTAACATCCATTGCCAAACCTCTGGGTTCAGTGGGCTGCTATGGCTAGAAGAATTACGATGGACTTGAGCATTGCTACGGTGAAAAGGTCTCGTCGAAATCGATGCCCTCAATCAGTGTACCCTTTAGCCACAAGCACGGCTTTGAAAGCGAAACCTCTCCATCGAATCTCTCTTCCTCTTGTATATCCACTTACTACCTATGGCTTCCTTGCCATCGGTAGAGTGTCTTTCATATACATCCATAGCCGTTATGGACTCCATTTCTAAGTCCATAGCGGTGTGCCATGATCTTGCATCAATATCTTGTATCGCCTCCTTGTATGTCCATGGGTCGATTATTGCTGTTAAATTTCACGGGACTAAATCCGAAGATTCACCCACGAACATAAATCGCTCGGGTTGACGAACAACCCTCCCTCTGACGAGGTTCTCTGAGCCTGATAGCAGCGGTGGGTGCGAAACTTGTGGTTCTCTATTTTGCACAACTTCTTTGGGTAGGTACCACTTATGCGGTCGGTATCTCGGTGGAACTCGACCCACTTCAATTTCTTGAAGTATCGGTGTCGATCCTCCACTAGACTCGACATCTCGTACCTTTGGCCTGTCGGTGGTGGAATCGATCATCTTCTAATTCTTGAAGAATGATTTCAACTTTGGACTTATGATTTTTCATATAATCCTCTTCTAAGAATCGGGCATTAGTCTAATAATGACCTTGATCCTTAGGACTATAGAATAAACCACCTTTCGTTCCTCTAGGATAGCGATAAACGACCTTGCGTCGGATCTAGCCTCAACTTGTCGACCTTCTTGTTCGGCACATGTCTTTGGGCCCCCATATCCTTATGTGGCTTAAACTGAAACTTCGCCCAAACCACAACTCGAAGGGGTCTTTTCGGTGACTTGGGCGGTACTAGATTTAGCAAGTATGCCGCCGTCTCTAAGGCATACCCCGAGCGAAATAAGCGATGTTGCATAGCTCGTCATTGATCTAACCATTTCTAAAGAGTCTATTTCTTCGCTCGACACACCATTTCTTTGTGGTGTGCCGGTGAAATCTTGTTGGGAGGTAATCCCACTTCACTAGATAGTCCATAAACTTCGTTCTTGAGGTATTAGCCACATGATCGAGCCTTGATGACTTGATACTTTACCTAACCGTCTCCACTTCCGCCTTAAACTCTTTGAATTTCTCAAAGCATTCGGACTTGCGGTGAAGCGGTATACGTATCCGTACCTTGAGTGTCGTCGATGAAAGTGACAAAATACTCGTACCCTCCACGAGCTTGTGTGGACATCGGTCCACGGTCGAAATGGACTAACTCAACATTTCTTTGGCTCTATAACCCCGCTTTGAAGGTGCAGTCGACATCTTACCTTCTATCTGAGGATTCGCGGTGGGAGCGAATAGTAGTGAGATTACCAACGCTCCATTCTTAGCAGGTCTTTGGATCCTATTTAGATTGATGTGACCTAATCTAAGATGCCGAGAGAAAAGTAGTGTCATCTTCTTGAAAACTTTCTCTTTTAGGGTTTGATGAAGATGCTGACATAGTTATAGGTATTATGTTTGGCGAAATAGTATAAAGCGAATTATATAACGTGCCACACGAGATAACCGTCATTTCTTATGATAGAAACACCACTATCAAAAATAACGAGAATATCCATGAGTAAATAATTTGAAAGCGAAACAAGGTTCATGAAAATCCGGCACATATAAAGCGTCTTTTAAAACTAAAACTGTTTTCTCAAAACATAAAGTAACATCTCCAAGCTGCAGCGGCCTCGACTTTCGCGCGTTGCCCATGGAATCGTTATCTCGCCATCAAACGACTCCCTTGTCGCGGGAACCCACGCAGGTGTAACAAACATGATCGATTCGCCGTATCTACTACCCGAGAATGGGTAGAACAAGTCGCTAAACATGTTTCCGTTACTAAAGCAAGCAGCGTACCTTGAGCCTTGAGCATAGGGCACTTGGCCTTCAATGCCCGTCTTACCGCACTTGAAGCACTTGCCGCTTCTCCTTTGGCTTCTTCAGCCTCCGGTGGCACCATGTTCTTGTTCCCATTCTCCCACTATTTGCCTTGCCTCTTCCACCTTTGGTACCCTTTTCTATTTCCATTTTGCAGCGAAAATTTTGGGCCCTTAGATGTGCTAGCAAGAGCATGTGCTCCTTTTCCCATAACTCCTTCCGCACCACGAGATCATTAAACAGCGACTAAGTGTAAACTCGGTCTTGCTCATGATCGCATTCTGTAGTTCTCAAAAGACTTGGGCGGTGTATTGAGGATGATATCGACCTTGGCCGCCGTCAATACCTCCTCCCAAGCGATCAAGACTATCCATGAGATGAGTCGTGTGGGAGACATGTTCATGGACGAACTTCCTTCTTCCATCTTACACGCGAATTTCTCTCATTGTGTGGGCGGATGTCGATCCATTGCCCAAACTTACTCTCGAGACTTGACCAAATATCGATCGCGTCTACCATCGGTGATCTTTGCGGTACAAGCCTTTGGACATAGTAGTCATCATATAGCATTTAGCCGTATTGTTTGACTTATTCAAAGTGCTTGACTCTCATTGCTCATTAGTCGATCGTCGATGGGGCATCGGGTTTAGGAGTAGTGAGAACAAACATGTGTTCTTGATAAGAACATATTCCATGTTTCGTTTCCACTCGATAAAATTTGGACGGATAGCGGTTTTGTGCGAGCATATTGATAATCGGCGTAAGAGACATATCTGAAGCGATAATGTAAACACATAAGCATCGATCGCATATAATTCGTAACAATAATATTGTAACCTTTTGATAAAACAATATTAATTGAAACCTCCAATCGCCCAGGAATCCCACATACGAAGCCACGCGTGTGGGCGTTTACATGAACCCCTCGACCGGACTAAAATATACCTTTTAGTCGTTTAATTTCAATCCATGTCGACTTATCCTTATGACAAATGAAATTAACGATTGGACCTTACTAGACCACATCACTATCGCGAAGGGACTTGGCGGGAAGTTGTACTTGAGGTGATGTCTAAGCATTGACCACAATTTTAACGAAAAATGAATTCTTAGAATTGGCATACTCACTCGGACCATACAGCTTCCAATTCAAATTCTTTTGTTATCTCTTTTATATCTATCTCTAGAGAACTTATGAAAATCGCACATACAAGCCCGCGTGTGGGCGTTTACATGAAACTCCCACTTCTCGATAGATTTAAAATGTTTTATTTAGAAATCTCATCTAACAAACTTATGATAAGCAGTGCAAGCAAGCCCGCGGGTGGGCGTTTACTCACGGTCGTCTCGCTTTGTTTAGAGATCAAAAAGTGGAGGTCTTGACATTTTAATTTGAAAAATTAATTTGTCGGGTTGCTTGCTTAGTCTTTTTATTCAAAGGTTTGTCCATGCGGATCACGTAATCTAGCATGCTTTTCTATAGAACTCGACATGTAAAACATGCTCATGAAATTCTAAAATATGCTTGATAAGCGCGATAAACCTAGCATGCTTACTATGCGCATCCAATTCGTAAAACACTTAAGGTTTGTCAGCGTAATATAAACATACATAGCATACTCTTGCATAATTTAAACATCCACGACATGCATATGAGCGATAAAAATAAAATAAAATGTTCATCAGCGGCCCATCGTGAAACACTGCACATTCATGTCTAATCTATTACATAGATTTACAAAGTGCAATTAAACTTGACAGGGCCTCGCGTGCAGGCGCGGACGGATTCAACAAATGGGCCTCGCGTGCATGAGCGCGGACGGAAAAATCTGGGTTGGGCTGGAAAAAGCGGTGCGGGCGGGTCGGCCCAATCTGTCTTTGGGCAGCGCGCTGAAGCGAAAGCCAGACCAGCGCCCGACCTTGCGCGCCGCTTGCCAGCGTGTCCCTCGCGGGCTACCTCGCGATCGCTAATGCGACGGCGACCCGTCGGCTGCGTTGCGCGTGCCCACGCCCGGCGCGAACATCTGCCGAGAGATGTCGTCGCCCAGCGGCCGAAACTCGCGACCGCGAGTCTGCTCGCGAAGCGCCGGGTTTCTCGCGCGCGAACGCGCGCCCCGTCGCCCGCTAGCTCGCTCGCTCGCGTTGCTTCGCGGCCGAATCTCGCGACCACTCGCTCGCTCGCGTGGCGCCAGGGATCTCGTCTTGTGACGCGCCCGTCGCCCGCGCCCTCGCGATCGCCCTCGCGACCGCGAGGCTCGCTTCGCGAAACCGTCGAGGGGCTGCCGAGACTGTTTTCCCGTCGTTTCGTTCTTCGTTCTTTCGTCTTCGTTCTTCTTTTACAGATAAGATTTACAGAATAAAATCTAATCTAACCACGGATTTTCTCGTGGTGTAAAAACAAAACCAACAAAACAATAAGCGAGCCACGATGAGCAGCGGATCCACAATTAATAAAGCGCGCGTAATAATCAAGCGTGAATTAATCCAGCGAGCGAATTACGATCGGGCTCGATACCAGTGTAGGGAAAACATATGTTTAGCCCTGCCCGAGGATCTATCTTGGATATTTAATTCACCATACATTGATTATATTCTAGCATGCGTCTATATAATTAATTGCAACACGTAGGGGTTTTCTCGTGTTTACCTTTGGATCGAAGAGGTCGATGGAGCGAGATGAATGGATCGAGCGGATCGGACTCGTGCTTTGACCTTACGGGTGTATCCGGTTGCCCAATCTCCAGCGTCGGTGAGGGCGATCTATGGAGAATGCTTGGAAAATCACCCTTTGCTCTCTTTTACAATTTTGAAACTCTCTCGAATCTATGAGGGGCGAAAATTCTAGTTAATTATGTGAGCATTAACTAGACTTTATCTCATACCTTATATTTATAATGCACTACCTTAATCCCATATGGAAATTACCATAATCCTATATGGAAATTACTATAATCTATATATGGAAAATTACCATACTCTAGGATTATTACCATACTCTCGGGATTATTACCATAATCTTATATGGAAAGGATCTATGCATATACCATAAATATAATTATATCCTTGTGGGATAAAGAGAATAAAATCTTGCCTTTGGGAGCATAAGGGGCGTCGATTTTCCTTGGCTACGGGCTGGATGGGCCGACCAGGATCAAATGCAAGGAATAAAGATGGGCCTCAAATAAATTAATTATCTTATGTTCGACCCGAACATAAATTAATTTATAAACATTCGATCATGCCACTAGAGAAGAATGTTGACTTACCCTTTATTACGAAGTTGAGTCGGGCTTGCACTTAGACATTCTGAATCCCGTATTTAAGATATCGAGCGTCCATTAATTATTTATAGCATTCATTGCTTAAAATAATTAATAACTTCATTTCATAAGTAGTACCACTCGACCTTATTATTGTACTTGAGCTAACTCAACTGCGGGGTTTAGTACAATAAACCTTTGAGCTCCTTAAGGGGCGTCATCATCCTAGCGGATCGGTGACTCGTCTGAGATAACTAGCGTGACATCTGAAACCTTGCCACCACCCGAGATCACGGAGAATCTTGGGTTAGAACATATAACCCTCACCATAACAAGTCAAGTGATGGTCGACAACTCATACTCACCTAATACCTTATCGAGGTTTAGATCATCGTAAGTCACGAGATCTTGGTTCTTCCACGGCGGTCGAGATAGAAGAACACATCTCACTGTGATCCTTGATACGTCGAGGCGTACCGGCATAGACAAGTAACTAAGTCAGTCACTTCTTATCTATCTGCTGACTATCACCGACAACTCGTCCTTAAGTTGTCTCGGTGTGAAACTTTTATATCTCATTAAGCTTGACCAATCATACGGACTTACGTGATCTTCTACACCTTGTATGATCTAACTTATATATGAGATAAGGGGACACGGATATATGCAATCAAGTATTGATTCGGATAGGAGATTGTAATAGTGGTAACGAGAAACATTGTATACAAGCTCAACCAAAGCGCTTTGGTATAATCAAATCCACACTCCTTTGTACTCAAATTATAGTGAGCTCGATATTGTGAATCTCGAATGCAATTACTTTTATATGTAATGAAGCACAAGTTTATTACTTCAATAGCTATGTTGAACTGATGTCAATATGTCATCACCATTTTCAAAACAACCCAAACAAGTATGCAGACATCCTCGCAGCCAGCGGTTCAGCCACAATTTTCTGATGATAAAATACAGGCTGCAGGCAAAGGAAAGAATGTGGAAAATCACGTAGCACCGCCTGCAAGTGAGATAAGACTGCTCTAACAGTTCCATAAAGTAACTCAAAACAAAAGAATTATGTTATCAATTATACGTAAAACCATGTGCATTTGTGTGTTTGTTAGTGGCATTAGAAGGCAACTATATACCACATGATAAAATAAGAGAAATATACGTTATCTTTTACGAGATCCAAACCATTATAGGAGAAAGTTAGTGCATTTGATTCCTAAAATTACTCTGCAGGTACATCACATTCCAGGCAAATTCATGCAGGCAGAATTCACAACTCACTCTTCAGCAGCAGGTCTCAACGAAAAAGCACTTGACGCGACAAGATCATCAATCCATTCTTCTGCAGACAGTTAACCGGTAATAATTTAGCTATTTCCGAAGGAATAAATTTTAATTTAGTGATTCAAAAGTTGTTTGCCACACTACAAAAAACCATATAAATAATCTACACGTAAGAATGATAAAGTTCCTGAGAAATAAAAAGAATAAGACATTGATCTAACAATCTAAGATAAAAAGATGAAAAATAAATAATGGAAAACTGTATTAAAGATCACCTACTTCAGTTGAGCAGATAAACATACAATGCGTGCGCAATCATCCTAATAACCAACTATGAAGATCACTGTACAATACTAGCTTTGGAACTGTTTTAAGCAAGATCAGTTCACCTTGAAGACAATGAATATTTGTCCAAACTCTATACTTGCTTTAAACCTCCTCACCACCAAAACAAGTTGATATCAGTCCCCAACAAAATGATGTTGGTTCTCCCTTCAAATCGTCTTCCTCTTCAGCTCAACCGTCATCCTCACCCCTAGCTCAGACCATCTCTTCACCCAAGCCCTATAAATCCTCAAGTGAAGTATTAATTGAGATTAGTCCCCGCACCCAACTTCAAAGCCGAATGAACATACTCCTCACCTCAATCCATGCCAAAGCCACAAAATTTGTCCTAGACACTTTTCCATCCTTCAATTCCTACCCGAAACCCTAGCCAAGGCTGAACGCCTCCATGTATTCTTCAGATTAGAACTGCCCACTTTTACCAGATTCAAGATCTAGTTAAGATAGATTCTTGGGAAAGGTTTATTGATAAGGAAATGGAGCTTGGAGCCCAATATGGGATTGCTAGCATCTGGTCCACGATCAGGAGCTTTGAAGCGATTGTAAGGGACCTAGTAGCTGAGGATGTAAGGTCAGCTCAACGCTGGAGAGAACGGCTGCTGACACCCAGGATGGTGAAGCTAGCCCATCAGGCTTAAAGGACTCTGAAGTCCCTACTGACGACAAACTGAAGGAGCTTTTCAACAGCCTGCTGCTCCAGTAACAACTGAAGCTGCTACTCAAACTGCAGCCCAGACTTGCCAAACTAAGAAGTTGGACTAACTCGATCAGACTAATTTTGAGCTGAGCACAAATGTAAGCGACCTCTCTATCTTCGTCAATACCTTTATTGATGATGCTAAAAATGGATAAGAGATGACAACGAATAAGGTGAGAGTGAGTCACCAAGGAGAGGAGACTGACGCTGAACAAGGAAAAACAACAGTCGATGAAAAGATGGCTAGGGCCATAGCTGCTGCTAAGGCAGCAGAAGAAGTAGAGGCTATTGAACGATTACGAAGAACAAAAAACGCAATTGACCTTGCCAGAAGAAAATGTTGGAATATCCTAAGACGTAAGGCAGCTGGCCCTTCAACAGCTCCCACTATTGGCCCTTCCTCTACTGTTGGTTCTACCCAAACTAAATAATCAGAGGCTTTGCTCGAAGCATTTTTTTCTAGAGCACCAATCAAATTTCCTTTTGACTAGAGGAACCTCGATTCTTGTACTACAACAAAATATTTCAATAGTGATATGATTTTTGAAGAATTATGGTACCTATGTATATCACTAAATAAATTTGTGACATCTTGTGGATGAGTAACTAACTAACTATTATGCATGTCATAAAAAAAGTATATCACAAAATTAGTAAAATTTATAAGTGTAGCTATTTTTGTTACATATGAAAGTATAACTATTTTTTGTGACATGTGAAAGTGTAACTATTTTTGTAGTTCCTAGTTTCTCATATTTTAACTTTTTCTCTCTCTTTTTTCTTTACTTTTCAAAAAAATTTGTTTGGCCTTGATGTACATTATATTTAACAAATTAATTGTCTATTATGTTGGAATAAATTATCTACATTATTTTGGAAATATTAAGTCTAAAAAAGGTCTCAATTTGGAACACCAAAATCGGATAACTAATTGAATATATATATTAAAATTTAAAACTCTTGAGTTATAGTAAAATTTAGTTATATTCTTATATGTAACAAAAACAATTATTGTGACATGTTTAAGTGTAGTAAGGTTTAATTGCATGGATAGATGTGATAAATTTTACTACATTTTCAAATGTAACAAAATTTACACACATTTTTATGTGTAACAAAAATATATTGATATATGTATTGGTGTAGTTAAATTTTGCCACATCTAAAATATCATAAATTTTATAACAATTCTCTTGGTGTCACTAAAATATGTAACTACTAGACATTTTTTTGTAGTGCTGGTGGTCTCAGAAGAAAGCCAGAGAAGCTAAGAGTTGCTAAATAATGTTGAATGCACTGATGCAACTGAACGCAAAAGAAATTAAAAGTGTTTGAAGCTCTATGAAAAAATTGCTGCTAAGGTTTCAAAGGAAATGAATTAGCAGAGCCAGAGGAACTATCTTGTCTATATGAAGAGACGAGATACAAGGAGTAAGAGGTAGTCTGATATAGGTGACAAGCGCTATGTTGTTAAATGGGTGCCTAGGTACTTGAATGACTAGTGGGAGGAGCTGAAAGACGACTTCGTGGAGTGGTACTATTATTGGATGGATTTTCCTGAAGAACAAAAAGTAGCCATTGATGCCTTCCGGAGCTATCTACAAGAATATCATGATGAAGTCTTCATCAATAATATTTCAGTAAAGCGTATCAAAACAGAGTCAATATCTTAGCGCTGGCAAAGAAGACCTACCCAATTCCCAAGCACATGAATTTTATTGATAGAGCTGAAATTGAAGCTTAACCTCACCAAGCCACATCAACTCTTAAGCCATATCAACTCTTCAGTTGGACCTTATGGGCTAGCCTCATGAATTCAAAGCTCTGGTGGAATGAATTTTTACCAAGTATGGACAACAAACTGATGAAGAAAGTTGAAGAAGAGAATGAACAATCATTAATTGTTTTGTAATAGACATGTATAGGCTTGCTGAAATTGAACTGAAACTGATGTAACTATAATTTCAACATCCTATATATTTATAAACTAATCCACTTCACCCTTATGACAAAGACTCTTTGTCTAGGCTCTATACTTGCTTTAAACTTTCTTATCTTGAATTGACCTTTGTTTTGCTGAGAAAGATCCCAAAAGAAAACCAAACCTTTCAACTGGCGGTTGTCTTATCTTCTTGATCTATTTTTAGTGCAATAGATAGGTTTGGCATCATCAAAAAATGAAAATTATTGAAAAAATTCTGTCTTAATTTAGTGTTTTGGTTAGATTCCAAAACCTTCTCATGATTGCCCTAGTTATGTAACATAATGCTGCTCACATGTTAGGGAACGAGCTTTTTATGTTCATAGGTTTCAAAAGAAAAACCATCAGTATGGCTAAGTAATTCTGGAGATGTTCGAAAAGAGTATTGAAACCAGTCATATTGATAGAAGTTTCAGTACCAACGCTACTGAAGTGAAGCACTACTGAAGTACATTGCTACTGAAGAGTGAAGTTTGAAGACTGAAGTCGAAAGATTGAAGACTAAAGATTTAGTGCTACTGAAGACGAATAAGTCAAGAAAAATGACTAAGTATCATTTCAGCAAAAGAGAAGACGAAGTTGTTGAATATCTATGTCAAGTTGAAGTGTCTACTGAATACTTGGAGTCAACATACTGAAAAGAGACAGTCCACTCAATTGGAGAAAGGAGGAGCTGACTCTACTAAAGAGACCTGAAGTTAATGTAAAATACGAAGTCAATCCTACTGAAGAAATACAAATAATTTAAACCTTGGTGTTTGACTTTCAACATGTTAGAGTGAATTTGCGAGAGGATCTAACAAGCTAAAGATATGTTTGAAGTGCGAGCTACATTTATGCGATGTTGCGAGGCGCATAAAGCGATGTCGAGGATTAAAGGGAAGAATTCAAGCGACAAATAGAATGGATGTGATTGGTGTTACCTCCAACAACATTATTCATTGTCCTCCTATAAATACCATAAGATCCAACCTTTGAAGGTTATAGAAAATGTTGCACATTCAGTAATCAAAGTATTGAGTTCTTATCAAGTAAAACTTTTGAACATAGTATTTTCGAAGAAGGGAATTCCAAGTGTGATAAATGAATATTAAGAGCTCAAATATATCTATTTGCTCAAAATTTTAACATACATTCCGTTAGCTTCTAGGTTTTAACTTGTACTATCTTACGCAGTGGCGGAGCCAGGAAATATTTCCTGGGGGCCCAATTAATAATAATTTTAAAAGGTAATAAAATAAAATTTTGAAATAAAATTATAAAATAATAATAATTTAAATAATATAATGAGTATATTATAATCCTTTTAGAATTTTGATTGATAATATTACTTCACATATAAAACTTTATTATTTGCAAATATCTTTTATTTTATCAATATAAAATAAATTATAGAAAAAGAAAAGAAATAGCATTTTATCGACATAAAACAAATTATAGAAAAATGAAAGAAAGATAAAAGAAAATAAGTATAGGAAAGAAAAGGAAAATATGTAGCTAAGAGATATCGAACCAAGATCTCTAAATGAGAGATGAAAATCATAATCTGTTAGATTACAATATATTTAGTTATTAAATGTTAAATATCTATAGAGAGAGCACACATGTTTAGCTAAGAGTTAATTCATATATACAGTGTTATTATTTATATACATATTTTATTTTATCAATATAAAATAAATTATATAAGAAAGAAAAAAAGAAAAAGATTCCAAAATAAAGAAGAAATAGAATAGAGAGGAAAAAAGCACAAACTAAAAGAAAGAAACATAAGAGAAAAAAAAAGAAGGAAAGAAAAAGAGAAAAAAAAGGAAGATGGAAGATTAAAAAAAGAGGAAAGGAAAGGCGCAAAAGAAGAAAAAGAAGGAAAAAGAAACAAGAAAAAGGCCTTGGGAAAAGAGCGAAAAAAAAGGAAGGGGCATGGTGAGAATCGAACTCGAATTGCAAAACCTTTTAAGGTTCTATCCATCGAGCTACACCAAATCTTTTAACATATTATAACATATCAAATATATAACTAGTTTTTCAAAAAGTTGGGGGCCCAAGGGCCCCAGGCTAATGTGGCTCATGATGATCTTCACGCCTAGACAATATTAAGTTATTGTTTGCAAGAGCTTAATCACTAGTTAGAAGAACCTACTCTACCAAACACTTGTAAAATTAGAGTAAAAGTTTGGCAAATAAGTAATAAAGTGTTCGTTGTTAAAAGCTTGGTTTTCTTGCATGTAAGAAAATAAGTTAGGTCATTGCACCATAGCGGTCACAGTTCCTATCACTGTAGCGTAGGAAATATCGACAAGTAAGTCGATTCTGAGATAATGTGAACTTACGTATCAAGATTTTCTTTTGCACCCATAAGAAAGACTCGATCCCAAGTAGTGGATTGGCTGATTCATCAGTCCGTGGATGTCGGAGCTGATCTCTCCGAACCACGTAAAAAATTTAAGTGTGTTCTTTACCTTTTAGTACTTTATATTTCATGTTATTGGTGAACATCACTCGGCACACTCGGCTAACATATTTGTTCAAACCCTCCATCGATAAGTATTTTGCTCTTGAAGAAAAACAAATACTAACTAAGCGAATTGACTAAGTACATTTGTCACATTGACTTCTTAATCAAGAGATTAGGCTGTGACTAATGACTCCTCATGAACCATTGGAACTAATGACAATAGGAATATTCCATAAGATGATGCGACAATAATATATATGGAGACTAGATAATGAGTGACATCAAATGAGATTCTAATTTCGATTAGGACAACATAGTTTGTTTCCATGAAGTCGAATGAATAGAAGGAATAACGGAGATAGGATAATTATCAAAAATCGACTTTTGTCCAAAAGGGGTTTTCCTTCAACAATTACCACAATCACATAATGATCATTTAGGTCAGAGTGTGACAACAGAAAAGATAGTTGAGTTATATGTATGAAGACATATAACTCCGGGCAGCAAAATATACCAACTCATGTGACATTTTCAGTTAAGTACAATTTGAAGGATTATAAACATTTGTTCAAGACAAGTATTTAAACAACATAGTATCAAGACAAGTTCGACTCCAACGTTTTTAGACATGTCTTATAATAACCAACCAACCCAAGTTTTCTTGAGTAACAAAAGACATCGAGGAGTTCGACTCAAACCCGACTACCAAGCAATTCAAAGTGTTTTCGGCAACAAGTAATATCGAGTACAATCTCAACAATCACAACCAAGCGTATGAAATAGATGGAATAACAAGTGATGTTTGAACATATCTGACGGGAACCATAAACCACGGTAGCCACGGTGTCCTTTTCCAATTCCATCTCCAAGATCCAGCTCGACTGCATGTTTAGAAATACATGCGGGCGTGATCTATAAGCACTCAATGGACACATGCGAAAACATTTAAAACTTTGCTCTTAGACCTATAAGATTGACTTGCCGTAACTTTTCAATACACAGGAGTTTTAGTGAAAAACCTGTGCATGTTTTTCGTAATAAATCACTTATTTACTTTCATTTTCATAGCATTAAAAACAAATACATATGCATGATCTTTGTCTGCAGACATCTTTCTCTTCCCATATCCACGTACTTTCTTTGTGTTGAGAAGTAGGCCTCCTTCTCAAACACACCTTGACCCGAAGGTCCATATCATAACCGACGTTTGTACATTCTTTCATTCATACTTTCTTTCTTTTCTTTCTTTCTTTCTTTCTTTCTTTCTTTCTTTCTTTCTTTCTTTCTTTCTTCTTCCTTTTTCCGTGGATAGGTAATGCATCATGCTTATGCTCAAAATTTTTGCAAGTCGACATTTTTCAAATGACATGCAACATATAATGAAATTATAAAATTTAGCACGTGCCATATTTCGTTAGAAAGCCCACCTGTAGACTTTAGTCGATAAGTTTAATAAACTTCTATTTCTCTTCTTCTTCTTCCTCTTTAATCGTCTTGTCCTTTTTCAATGTACCTTAAGTTAATCGATAATATCAGTACTCACATAAAGGGCATTTCTCATTTATCAAACATATATAAATTTCCTCTTATTCACTCTTTTCTTTTCTTATGTTTTGTTTAGACACTTTTGTCTAATCTTTCACCTATAAGAATTTTAAATCTTTCGGGTCATTGCATCCTTTTATTCTTTAAATTTTCTTCACATATTTATCTTATTCGACTCTCACGAGTCTACATTGGTATCAAAGGAACGATTGATAATTATTTTGTAATTATACTTTAGTGAACTAAATTCATATTCTTTTCTTTACATAAACACTTTATTTCTTTTCTTAAGTTACTTATGTATAACTTTTCAATTAATAGCCTAACTTAAACTTTTCATTACTATTTAAGCAATAGGCCATCAACATACTTGAAATAGCATTTCTCTTACTATTATTATACTTTAAGTTTGTAAATAATTTATAATCAACCAATATCACATAACATGGCTTATTGAAACATGAATTCATTTCAACATGAATATGTACATAAACTTTAGCTTTTCACTTTCTTAGTTCTAAAATTCTCAATTAAGCTTCATTAGTCCTTACTTACATAGTAAATTCATAATCTATAAGATTTATAAAGAATAACATTAAACTTTAATTTTCCATTTTCTTTGAAATTTTGAAAATCATGATAACATATATAAATTATATTTTCTTTAACTTTCTTTCTAATTCTCATTTAATTATCATATATTAACCTTAAGCAACAAAGACAACAACATATTTCAACTTTAGCATGAACTTGTCAACTAAGCATGTAAACTAAATTTTTCATTTTCACATATTATCTTAGAAAATTCTAATTAATTCACATAATACTTAAATCATCATCTTAAACTCATATATCAAGTTAATTGAAGAAAATAAAATCAACATATCACTTCTCCAAATTTCAAAATTTTTGAAAATATACATATATATTCTAAATTTATTTTTGTTAGATTTTCTTTCAAATTACTTACTTAAACATGTTTAATCACATAATTACAAACTAATTTCTACATAACATCAACATATCATCATCTTAATTCAAAGCTCATGGATTAGGGTTTTTAGTTCCAACTTAAATCTTACAATTGAACCATAAATATTCAATTATTTCACCACTAATCCATCAATTATCACTATATATCATCAATAATCATCAATTATCACTCAATCCTTCAACTTCATACCATCAATATCATCACATATTTATCAACAATAATTAAGCTTAAGAATTGAAGGAAATATAGAAACATACCTTTGTTCCAACTTAATATCAAGCTTGGGATGAAAATTTGGAATTAAAGGCTTGATCAAAGTTTTTCTTCAAGTGTGTGTGTGTGTTTTGAGATTTTGGGAACAAAGGGAGGATTTTAGAAAGTATTGAATAGTATGGAGATGGTATATTTATATAACAAATTCTATTTTTTATTTAATTTAATATATACTTATTCTCCAGTTTTAATTTAATGCTTGCTTACTCACCATGCTTATTCACCATTTCTAGAGCATTCTCATTAAATACTCTTAAATTCATATTTATCTACAATAATATTTAGAATATGATATGCATATGTATTTTATTTAATGATACTAACTTTATACATATGACTTATTTTCTTGTTTTCATTACTTTAGGAAGTAAAACTAATCACATTATAATTTCATATTCATAAAATTCATTATTACAACATAACGTGAAAATGTAACACACATAATAACATAACTTTATATTTTCGATAGTCATAACATTTATTTGATCATTAAGATCAAATAATCAATCTATAATACTTTAAATTTCTAAACAAAATATTTTACTCAAAAATTTTAGAATTCAATTGTTGATCACATTTCATTTTACTAAGTGAAATTATATAATTTAGATCTTAAGCATATCTATTTTCTTTTTATTAAGGATGCGATGCCTGTTTAACCTTAATCGTTAATTAATCACTAATTAAAAGTTTGGGGTATTACACATTTCGATATCATTTTTAGTAGGTATAACTTAACCACCACCATTTCAAATGCGTACATTTGTTATCGGTCAGTGATCATTGCTACAACAATCGATATGATTGCTAAGCGATTTACTCAATACAAGACTCCCTCAAATTGAATTGATCAACGATCGATTCTGTCTTGACTTGTATCGGAAGCAGCGATTCTTGACATCGATGGATCGTCGGTCTTGTGATAAAAGAAAAGGTTTTATTCGTTAATTGGTATACTCACTCCGTCTTCCATACACGATCGACCCCAGGGACCATCACTATTTTCTAGAGATTATAATTTATTTTACCTTTCCGCTACAAGTTTAGAGACTCATATTGATCAGATTTTAAGTTCTTGTTGGACTAAAAGATCACTAATAAAGTCCTACGCAATCTAACGAGGTTAGTCTAGCGAGCAAGTTGATCAGAGTCGTCTCTCGAGGAAAACTTAACAGGGCGTTACTAAGTTACCACACAAAAGCAATTAAATTCCTAAACATTCTAATCACCAAGAGTTTTTGATTGTCACTTAAAAACTATAGATTACCTAGGCGATGAATTATTAAGAAAAGAAAAGCGAATTAACTAGGCAGAAATTGACAAAGCAAGAAATTATCTAGACAAGAATAAACCATAAATCGAAGAACACAGAATCAATACGATGAACCCTAGGCATAAATCGAATAGATTAAATGGAAGACAAGAATAATTAAGCAAATACCAATATTAAGCATAATCAAAGCGTAGAAATCAATATCAAATAAATGCGAGAAGACGGAATAAAGCGATAAAAGAATCTTACGAACAAAATCGGACGATGGAATTGATATTCAAGTATTTGGAGTAGGAATTCAATAGTAATAATCCTTACAATAAATTCTTGAATCACAAAGAGAAAGAAAGAAAAAAATGAAAAGCTTGGAAGAACTAAAAGGAATTCTCGTGGAGGGCGTCGCGAAAAATAATCTGAAAAACTGAAAATATGAATTAAGAGGTAGGGTTTTCATTTAAATCCTATATATAGTGCGAAAATTTCTGTATGGCGGACTCGACCTAAGCGCGGGACGCATGCTAAAAAATAAAGCAGCGCGCCTCTGCCCGGCCGGACGCAACTCGGCGCGGACTCGTCGACTCTCGAAGCGAGGGGCGGCGCGGGGGCGTGGAGTCTGGGCATTCTTGAAGTCTTCGTGGCCGGACTCGGTGACTCTCTGGGCAATTCCACCTCTTGCTTGATCTTTGGGCCTTGACGAAGCGTCGGACGCCTTACGGAGTCTCGGGATGAATCGTGCTTTGGGCGCCCGGCGCGGACGGAGCCTTCTCGGCGCGTCTCGTCTCGCGATCGCGCCAGCGCCCGGCTACGTCGAGTTCGGCGCTTGGGTGCGCTTTGTCATAAAATGCTTTAAACTTGATCATTCCTCATAAAACCAAAATGGCGTGATTCTAATAATAGATATTCATATATAAACCAAATAGGAATCAAATCGTGAAAAACAAATAAGGAAAAACATAACAAAAACATGTAAAACAACTCCCCACACTTAACTCTTTGCTTGTCCTCGAGCTTTAGTTTCTTGAAAGGAATGATACACATAGAATCAATACTTCAAATAGAATCAATCACATATTCACATCCTTTCAATGCGTCTTAATAATATAATGATCCTCTTTCATCAATCCAAACATGTGACTTATCATAGAATAGTTATGCTTCGACTCGACATGATTTGAAATCAATATACAACTTATCGGTTCCGCTTTCATGAAAGATATCGATGATAAAATTAAATAAAACATGTGGAACTTAAAACCGATTATAGGACAATAATCGTTAGGTGGAACCTTCAGTTGTACACTCGACTATCATAACGTAGATATCTATACCTATAGCATAGAGTCTCCATTAGAGACAATACAAGCAAGAGGGTAGAGCCCCTTATTAAATTTTAAGCCCACTTATTTCACAACAATGATTTTCTTTTCTTTTTTTTTTTTTTTTTTTGCAAAATCATACAAGAAAAGGGTTCCATGTCGAAGTATATGACCACCGATCACACATTGTCTAATCACGACTTCTAATTATGTCCCACGTTCAATTGACACCTAAGTTCCATCACACTAAAAATATATATCAAGATGCAATGAAATTGAGATCAAAACACAATTAATGCAAATTAAAACATAATTCTTCATGCACCATTGATTTCGAAAATAAAATCCTCTAATCGACAAAAAGTTAAAAAGCGATAAAACACAAACAAAACAAAAATGAAACCCCGCACACTTAAAGCAGGCAGGTCCTCATTGCGGATATATATATAAAGAAAAAGGCGGCGACTTCACGAAAGTGAAGAAAGCGGAGAGGTGGGACATCAAGCACGAAACAAAACCTACAAAACAGCAAACAAAGAAAGCAAAACAACGAAAGCGACACGACACACAAACAAAATAGAAAAAAAAACACATACGCTCCGATAGTGAAGAATCACTATTGGTTGAGCAGCGATGGTGGAGGAGGCGCCATGAAATATAGTCCACGCGTTCCGCGAGCCTCAAAAGCAGCCATGCGCTGATTACGCTCAATCATCTGCTGGTTATACTCATTCCGGCCGGTTACGCTCATGCCACAATTGATTACATGCGTCGAGCGTTGATTTTCTTGATCAAATCGAGAATAGATATCTTGACAAAACTACGTCCAATGGCGGTAATTCACTCCTAAAGCGATGACTCCTCACATATGGAATTATACCTTTGACCCGATGCATCTTCTTTGAAAAGAAGCGTGGATGATTGGGATCGACGTTGCTATGAACGGGCTTTGTATCCCCTGCTGCATCGGTATGTTGATCGCCTTCATCATCGGATGGAACAGTGGTATTAAAGATGACCATATCACCCGAAGGTGCATGAGATGGTCCTGCACCTGCTGCTTGGGCTTCTGCGAACTGCGCAAGCATATATCTCTTCACACAATTCCTCAAATTATGAGGTGCCAGAGTAGTCTCGTTATATGCAAAAGGGGCACCTCGAAGCTCACTAAGATCAATCATCTTAGGTCGTATCTGATCTTGCCCAAGAATAGGTCGTCCATCATTATTAATGATCCCTAAGTGCAGACAAACGGTAGGGATTTGATAAAATGTTGGCCGACATTTCTTACGTCATTGCACCAGTGCGGTGTTCCCATATGAAGAGCGTCGGCGAAACATTTGTCTTCTTTACGCGCATGTGAGCGAAGTCCTCGGCGATATTGACCTTGTTGGCTTGCTCATTTCGAAAACATTGAATGCGATAAATTTATGGACCATTGCCATCTGCATCCTTGATGAAGCCACTCGGCATTCAAGCGATGGCGGTTATTAAACCACGATAATTCTGCCAAGCCTCTCGACATTGAATGAATGGGGTACACCACGTGCACTGAAGTCGAAATCAAACACTCCCTTCATGTACGGTGTGACGACATCTTGTTGCCCCAACAGACGACGGTCAAAGTATCCGATTCATCATCAATATTCATCGTGCGATAAAATTCGATCAATAACGGAGTAACGGGAAAATCCATCATAGCATATTGCAGCAATCCTAAATTCTTCAAATATTTCTTAACTTTATCCTCAAGACCTAAACTTTGCATCAATTGCCAATTGAATTGACGCGGAGGAGTGATATCTTGAAATGCAAATCGTCGATAATGTGTACCTTCCACCGGATTATGAATAGGAAATGTGGCTGAGTACATTATGCTGATATCTTCCACTGGTTCTTCCATAGGAACATCGTCGTCTCGAGGATGACGAGAACTGGATCCGGCAGCATTCTTAGTTCGAACCATGTTGATAAACGTGCGAGAGGACACTGGACGAATGGACGGAGGTTGGGCACTTGAGGGAAACGCGGTGCGCGGCACAGGAAGGTGGGCCGGACGAAGGCAAGGCGCGCGACGCTTCAGGTCGCGTTTGTGAATGAAATGTCGGACGGAGGCGCTTAGGCGCGAGCCGCGGCAACGAGTCGGCGTCGGACCAGGCTGGAAGTGTTGGGGCGCAGCGTGCAGCGCTGGAGGTAACACCGAGCAGACGGATTGGGCGGCCGGGCGAGGAGAGGCACGCTTGGTGAAACACGGATGGAGGTGGAGCAGGTCTTTGGGCGTGAGGGCGGCGGGAAGCGCCCGAGCGGAGATGAGGCAGGCGGGGCGCTAACTGCAGCTGTGTTGAGTGTAGCGCGGACGGATCGGTGGTGGCTGCTATAGTGCGGACGAAAGCAGCGTCGGGCCGAGATGTAGCAGCCAGGTGTGCGGCGATTGAGTCTTCTGTGAAGGAGAGAGAGGCAGGGGTGGCTCGGATGGGAGAGGAGGCGTCGGATGAGAGGGCGCGGACGAAAGGAGGCGTCGGACGAGCTTGAAGGCTGGGTGAGCGCCGGACGGAGAAAAAGAAGGACACGGACGAAGAAAGCGGAAGCATGCGTATGGGCTAGGAGAGGCGGCTGAAAGAGGAAGAAATGAAAGAGTTAGCAAACCTAACTCACATAAATATATATATTAATTTTTATATTTTTTTTATTAAGGACCAGTCGGTTTATTGAGTCTGTGGGTCGACTTCTACCTCTTTTTCTTTTTCTTTTTTTGATTCGCTTAACGCGGTTTCGCGCGTCCGGCTGAGGTGAGCTCTCTATATTCTTTTTCATTCGTATGCCGTGCCGGTTTGGGTGCATCCGGCGCCTGGGGTACCTCCCTGGATGTGATTTAGCATACTTTATCTTTTTCGATCCATGTTCCAATTCTAGATAAAATAACTCCTCATCCTGCACCACATAAAACCATAACAAAGATAAAAATGCAAACATAAACAAAACAGAAAGAAAACACGAACAAAACATAAAGAAACGTGGGTTGCCTCCCACGAAGCGCTTGTTTATTGTCATTAGCTTGACGAGAATAAGATGTTCAGGATAGGGGTGGGTCGGTGACACGAGTCGATTCCGTAGTGAGATTGTATTGATCGCCTGCAACATAAGGTTTTACCCGTTGATCATTTACCAAAAAGGAGTCCATCGAACCTTCCTTGGTGAGTTCCATCGATCCATATGACTTCACATCTTTGACAACAAAGGGACCACTCCAACTGGATTTCAATTTCCCGGGAAAGAGCTTCAAACGAGAATTGAACAACAACACTTTCATCCCGGGTTGGAGATCCTTGTGCACAATCCACTTGTCGTGGAGAGCCTTAACCTTGTCTTTGTAGATCCGAGCATTATCATATGCCTCATTCTGCGATTCGTCTAACTCGGACATCATAGTAGGCAATGCTCATGACTTTGGAGAGATCGAGTTGGAAGCTTTTATGGCCCAATAGGCCTTGTGTTCAACCTCCACATGCACAGTGACCGCGCTTCCCATACACAAGGCGGTATGGGCTCATTCCCAGATGCTCTTGTGCAGCGATGCGATATGCGGAAGGCGTCGGTCGGTTTGTTTGCCCAATCTTTTCTTGAGGGCTGCGGTCTTCTCGAGGATGCCCTTGATTTGTCGGTTGCTAGTTTCGGCTGACCCGGCGTGCGTGAGTGGTAAGGGTGGCGATCTTGTCGTGATTCCATTCTTTTCATTAGTTTCTCGAGCAGTTTATTGCGAAGTGCTTCCGCCATCACTAATTATTGCGGGGAAAACCAAACCTACGTAAAATGTTCTCTGCACAAACTTGAGCACAATATGAGAATCACATGTCCTTGTGTGGATAGCCTCAACCCACTTGGACATGTAATCGGCAACAAGCAAAATGTGCTCGTACCCATACAACAGGAAAGGTCCATGAAGTCAATCCCCATACATCAAAAATTTCGACCACCAGCACATTACTAAGTGGCATTTCATTTCTTCTACCAATCGACCCAACCCGTTGACACGATCACATGAAGATAGAAAGCATGGGCATCTTTAAAAGGAAGGCCAAAATAAACTGATTGGAGGACCTTATGGACCGTCTTACGCCTCAAAATGTCCACCACAATGGGCTTGGTGGCATCTCAACACTTTTGGTTGTTCGGTTCGTGACACTGGCGGATCACCTCGTCCTTTCCTAACTTGAAAAGATAAGGATCTTCCCAATAGTATTGCTGCGTACATATAAGCAGCTTCCTCGCTTGGGAAGTAAGGTCGGTCTCGATTCACCACAAGCGAAAAATTGACAATGTCGGCAAACGAGGCTCGATGAGACACTATAAGCATGTTCATAAGGGAAGGACTACGTGATGGGGCCTCTGTGGGCGGGAAGGGGATTATCTAATCGAGACAAATGATCGGCAGCGACATTCTCACTACCTTTCCTATCCGAATCTCTAAGTAAAATTCTTGCAATAGAGCACCCGTCCAATAAGTCTAGGCTTGGCACGGGGTTTGGTCGACAAATATCGAAGGCGGCATGATCACTATGTATTATTACTCTAGAACCAATGATGTATGCGAAACTTATCAAGAGCAAAAATCACGACAAGCATCTCTTTTCGGTGGTTGTATAATTTACTTGAGCAAGATTAAGAGTTAAGCTTGCATAGTAAATCTGCAAACATTTATCGACCCGTTGACCTAGGATAGCTCCTCAATGAATTAGAGGCATCACACATGATTTCAAGCGGAAGAGACCAATTAGGACCGACAACGACATGGGCACTACTCAATCTCTCCTTCAACGTAGTAAAAGCATTAAGGTAGTCATTATCAAAATGAAAAAGATAATCATGAGCTAACAGACGACAGAGGGGTTGACATATTTTGGAAAAATCCTTAATGAAACGACGGTAAAAACCAGCGTGACCCAAGAAACTCCTTATTTCTTTAACATCCTTTGGTGGGGTAATTTTCAATCACCTCCACTTTAGCTCTATCAACCTCTATCCCCGACTAGACACGACGTGTCCCAACACAATGCCACTACGGACCATAAAATGGCTCTTCTCCCAACTAAGAGTGACACTATGTTCAATACAACGACTCAAAACACGTTCAATCTTCCACAGACAATCATCAAAAGAGGCTCCAAACACAGAAAAATCATCCATAAAAATCTCAACAAAATCACTAAGCATGTCAGAGAAGATAGACATCATGCACCTTTGAAAAGTACCTGGTGCATTGCAGAGTCCAAATGGCATCCTTCGAAACGCATAAGTTCCGTGTGGGCTGGTGAAGGCGGTCTTGAGCTGATCATCGGGGTCGATGGCGATCTGATAGTATCCGGATAACCCATCGAGGAAACAAAAGAACTCGTTCCCATAAGTGCATCTAACGGTGATCAATGAAAGGAAGGGGAAAATGATCTTTCTTGGTGGAAGCGTTGAGCTTCCTATAGTCGATGCACATCTGCACATCCGTCATCCAGTGACGGGTCTAGTGGACACCAACTCCTTCTTCTCGTTGAGGACCACAGTGATTCCACTTTTCTTAGGCACAACATGGATCGGACTGACCCATTGATTGTTGGCACATGGGTAGATGATCCCTTCGGCTAGCAGCTTTAAGATCTCCTTCTTTACTACCTCACTGAGCACGGGGTTAAGTCTCCGTTGTCCATCCTTCTTTGGCACTACTCCATCTTCAAGTTGTATCTTATGCATGCACATGGCAGGCGATTCTCGGATATCTGCCAAACTCCACCGAAAGCAAGCTTATGTCGTTTCAACACGAAACCAATAAAGATTGTTGGTACTCGATGAGTTCGTGAGAGATGATCACGAGCTTCGCTCGTTATCCTCGAGGAAGACATACTTGAAATTCTTGGGAGCTCATTCAACTCTAACTTCTCGGTTTTAGGTGGAGTCTCCTTTTCCTCTTTATCGGTTTTCAAATTGACTTCCGGCATGAGCCTTTCTTCCATGTCGCGATCCTTGTATACTTCTTCCACCTTTGTTATCTGCACAAAAGAAATCTCGGCCAAGGCATCAATAGAGTCTATTTAAACGGTTTTCAATTGAATTAATCGATGACATGGCCTTGTTATTATGCTGTGAAAATAACCTTTGTTTCCCTAGGACGGTCATCCTAATGTTTCCATTTTCACATCAATCAAAGTATTAGTAGTGGCCATAAAGGTCTCCTAATAGCGATGTATGGTCTCGACCATTTTCATGCACATCGCCTATCTCTAACACCATGAAATCCACGGTACAATTAGGCCACCGACACGTACAAGAATATCCTCTACAATTCCCTTGGGTAGCGGACGAAGCGATCGGCTAATTGGAGACTCATGCGATGGGTTTCAACTCTCTAATTCTAATTGCTTGAAAATAGAGTAAGGCGTAAGATTAATACCATTTCTAAATCAAGCATACATGTGGCTTCCTTACCATTTCCCAAAGCAATTGTGATGGCGAAGCTACGGATCTGTTGTTTGCGGAGTGGTTCTTTGCATAATGGGTGGTGTAGGAAAACATATGTTTAGCCCTCGCCCGAGGATCTATCTTGGATATTTAATTCACCATACATTGATTATATTCTAGCATGCGTCTATATAATTAATTGCAACATGTGGGGTTTTCGTGTTTACCTTTGGATCGAAGAGGTCGATGGAGCGAGATGAATGGATCGAGCGGATCGGACTCGTGCTTTGACCTTACGGGTGTATCCGGTTGCCCGATCTCCAGCGTCGGTGAGGGCGATCTATGGAGAATGCTTGGAAAAATCACCCTTGCTCTCACTTCACAATTTTGAAACTCTCTCAACAATGCTATGAGGGCGAAAATTCTAGGTTAAAATATTGCATTAACCATGATTCTATCTCTTACCTTATATTTATAATGCCTACCTTAATCCCATAAGGAAAGGATCTATGCATATACCATAAATATAATTATATCCTTGTGGGATAAAGAGAATAAAATCTTGCCTTTGGGAGCATAAGGCGCCGATTTTCCTTGGCTACGGAACTGGATGGGCCGACCAGGGATCAAATGCAAGGAATAAAGATGGGCCTCAAATAAATTAATTATCTTATGTTCGATCGAACATAAATTAATTTATAAACATTCGATCATGCCACTAGAGAAAGAATGTTGACTTACCCTTTATAACGAAGTTGAGTCGGGCTTGCACTTAGACATTCGAATCCCGTATTTAAGATATCGACGTCCATTAATTATTTATAGCATTACATTGCTTAAAATAATTAATAACTTCATTCATTAAGTAGTACCACTCGACCTTATTATTGTGCTTGAGCTAACTCAACTGCGGGGTTTAGTACAATAAACCTTTGAGCTCCTTAAGGGGCGTCATCATCCTTAGCGGATCGGTGACTCGTCTGAGATAACTAGCGTGACATACAAACCTGACCACCACCCAGATGCGGAGAATCTTGGGTTAGAACATATAACCCTCACTCATAACAAGTCAAGTGATGGTCGACAACTCATACTCACCTAATACCTTATCGAGGTTTAGATCGCCGTAAGTCACGAGATCTTGGTTCTTCACGGCGGTCGGAAGAAGAACACATCTCACTGTGATCCTTGATACGTCGAGATGTACCGGCATAGACAAGTAACCAAGTCAGTCACTTCTTATCTATGCATGACTATCTGAACAACTCGTCCTCAAGTTGTCTCGGTTTGTGAAACTTTTATATCTCATTAAACTTGACCAATCATACGGACTTACGTGATCTTCTACACCTTGTATGATCTAACTTATATATGAGATAAGAGGACATAGATATATGCGATCATGTATTGATTCGGATAGGAGATTGTAATAGTGATAACGAGAACATTGTATACAAGCTCAACCAAGCGCTTTCGTTATACAAATCCAACGGTGGCCACCTCGTATACCATATGATTCATTGTCGACAAACCTCCTCTTCTTTGATGCAAGTTTCTTGAAGAACTTAACATAAGCGGGAATATTGCGGATCACATCCAATAGCTGCAGATTCACATTAACCTTGGAAAGCATATTGTAGAAGTCTGAGAACTGCCGCTCTTGTTTCTTATTTTTCAATCGGCTCGGGAATGGCACTGGAGGCTTATAAGGGTTTTTAAGTCTTGTGTAAGCTGCCTTGTCATTTTCTCCTCAATCACTTTCTCCTCCACTCTCTGTTTCTCCACAACCATTCTTTCATTCACTATCTCATTCTCCTCAATCTCGGGGTTGCACCTTATTATCTATTTTCTTTCCACTTGGAGCAGATTATTGCTTGAGCTTGGTGTGGTTGGAGCCCTGTCGATATCCTTCTTGTCATTGTTGTTCTTTGCATTTCGTTGTGACACGAGAGATCTGCCGATCGTACTCTCAAGGCAGCTTAATGGTCGCATCTTGTACTTCCTTGCTATCTTGCTCTCTTGCATAAATCTGGCAAAACTATCCTCCATGGATGATTTGGAGAAGCATGTTGCCTTGGTGGAGGTTGGTAAAATTCTTTGAGGTGCGCAATGCGGCGGAGGCGGGCTTTGTGGTAAGGATCTTGAGGCATGGTGGCTGTTGGTAAGGATACTACGGGTATGGCGACTATCGATATGACTGTGGATCGATATTCTTGACCATAAGCTTTCTTTGCTTGGTAGTCTTCTTTGGGGCGTGTCTTGCTTCGACGAATGCTAGCTTGCGGGGGAGGCGTCAGTCGTGAGTTTGAACCCGAACCACGACCTTGGCTCGATTCTTCCATCTCGAGTTGTCTGCGGCTGGTTTTGCTCATAGATCGGCCTCGGCTCATAAAAGTGCCGGGTGGAAAACCTTGCATAGAATAGGCCTTTACTCCGCCTTCATAGGCAGGTGCTCCCATATTAGGACAAATATCTGCTGTATGTCCCATTTCATACAAATTCCACAAGGATGCATAGAAATCTGAGGAGAATGCATGAACTCACGTGAATGAGCAGCGAACTCCTGGGGTGGTGAAGGGAACTCAACCTGCTTCATCTTCATCTCGTCCACCTCTCTTATAAGCTGCGCCATCTACCTCGTTAATTCAGATCCTGTCTCCACGGAGTTGACAGAAGATCGACGCGTACTAGATGCCTTCTGGAGGGAGTTGCTCGCCATGACATCGAAGATCTCGTCAAAAACCTCGGCTGTGATATGAGCTATGTTGCCCCCTGCCGCGTCGTCAGCTTTTTCTTGATCGGATTTAAGGATCCCCTCATAGAAGAATTGGCACAAAAGAACCAACGGGAAGAAGTGATGTGGGCATTGCCTCTGAAGCTCCTTGAATCTTTCTCTTGCTTCATGAAACGGCTCATCTAGATCCTGCTTGAACGTCATAATCTTGGATCGAAGATCCTTGGTCTTCTGCTGAGGATAGAACCTCAACATGAACTGCTCCACCACAGTGTTCCAATTTGCCAAAGAGTCGGCGGGAAAGCTCATAAGCCAAGACTTGGCTTTATCCTTTAGAGAATAGGAGAAACAACACATCTTCAACTGTTCCTCATTCAGGCCAAACAGAGGAAACGATTGCACCACTTGATTATACTCTCTGATGAAGCTTAGGGCATCCTCATTCTCCATGCCGTGAAAAGTGGGAATGAGGTTGAAATGATTGGCTTCAACTCGTACCACGTGCCCATGAGGCCAACACGATAGGGTTTGTAGTCTCACTTACATTAGGTGAGTAATCCCCGTCGGGCGGGGCGTTCGCGTTATGATTGTTGTTCATATTGTCATGATTATTGTTTGACGGTCACCCATGATCCTCGGTGGGGATTCTTCAAAGAAGAAATTCTCGACGGTAGTAAATCCTCCTTGAGTGAGAGCGTCCTCACGAAGCTATCACAATCGGGTGATCAAACTCCGCCACACTAAGCGATCGCGGTTTCCTTGGCTTGCGGTATACTTCAGCGGGATGCCAATCTAGGAGTTAGACTTGGCGTCCTGCATACACAACACTCGACAAGCGAGATCAAGCGCAGCTGCGGTACAAAATAAGAAAGCGAGGAAAAGAATAAAAGCGAAAAACATGCAACATTAATAAAACGCCTAAAGTTTTCCCCGGCTACGGCGCTAAAATTTTGTTGGACTAAAAAGATCACTAATAAAGTCCCTCGCAATCTAACGAGGTCATCCCAGCGAGCAAGTTGATCCGAGTCGTCTATCAAGGAAAACTTAACGGGCGTTCTGCAGCGACCCTCTAATCTAATAACGGATTAACGAAGACTAATACTTGGAGCAGTCGAGGAATATGAAGAGAATGTCAAAGACTTATAGAACAAACATCGAGTAAACTAAAGTTTTGACCATCAAGTATGAGACACACATAATTTACATATAGAAAGGGCCTACAAGTTCTTAACAAAGATTCACCGATCTGGAGGAATTCATCTGTCAACATCAAAATATAAACATAGCGTTCTATCGCAGCGGAAAAGCATGTGAATACACATATGATGATGTGTATTCAAGGTTTCTAATAAACATTATCAAAAGAGGCCGACTACTCAACACGCCTCCGTCCACCATCTGCTCAACTGCGTTTAAAACAAACATGCATGGTGAGTACAAGAATGCACTCAATGAACTCATGCGAAAACATTTTATCAAATTTAAATTACATTGCCCGTCACGGTAACACGAGGTTTTAATTGAAATGCCGTGCTTACTAAATATTTTCTGTCATTTTCCATAAATATTAAATGCGGCGGACATATTTTTCTTGTATGTATGATCCGTATCCCTTTCCATTCATCAAAGCAGTTCCATTATCTCGTCTCATAAATTCATCTTCTTGTAGTAGATGAGGCCTCCTCTTCGGACGCCGTGACCGGCGAGCACCACCGCGGCCTGCAGTCACAAAATAGTGCACAAAATCCTTGCCACTCCGGCACGGGATCAATTCTCAATCATCCTTGCGGGTACTAACAAGGATCGAATTCAATCATTTCATAAGTTGGGAGCTACCCAACACGTTCTGGTCGATCATGGATAGGATACATATATAAAACATAAACATTTTGGGCAGGTAATTAAATAAATCATTTCATCATCATTTCTTGCGAATAAAGCACAATAAATAAATCATTTGGTAAACATTTGATCTTTTTGAGTAGAATAAAGCCCACCTGGATCGTCGATTATCAAAATACGTTTCCTTTTCCGTCTTTTGCTCACGTCCGTCGACCTTTACGTAAAACTATTTTAGTACGTCGGTCCGTTTTTCGAGAACATCAAAGTTTAATAAACTTTGATAACTTATAAAGTAATAATTCGCATCCCTTAACTAGTTTTAATACGTTGTTTCAACGCGTATCTTAACTAAATATTTCTCATACTTCGATAGCGACATAATATGATCTACGATCTCATATTAACCATTTAGGTTAAACGTTGAACGTGTACTAATGTCTTTTGATAAAAATGATTTCAATTATGAAATCACTTCTCACAATGAGATATTCTTATAAAAATTAATACGTTTTACACGTATTAGTGTATTTATTCAACGTATTTCATACGTTTAATCTTAAGTCAACGTTTTGACTTTTCTTAACATATTTTATAACCATTTTTTATATAAATCGATTTTCAATCGATTTCTTTTCATAAAACACTAATTCTCTATTTTTCACGTTAATTAATAAACTTGATTAATATTTTTCTTTAATATGAATTAACTTATTCATTATACATTACTTTTCATATCCAACGTTATTTAATATAACGTTTCGCTGTAAACATAGTATACTATGTTTATAAAATCTCATAAATTCTTAATTTATCTAAAATATATTCTAAGCATATAATGTATTATTTTTCTTGATAAAAAGGATTTAAAACCCTTAATTCTCAATTAAGCTCACGGTTCTTATAGCTTAACATTCTTAAACTTCTTCCAAAAAATTCTTCTAAATTCATGTAGTATACTATATTATCATAGGATCATTAATATGTATTAACATTAGCTATAGAAAAATTGGACATCATATATCCTATACCTAAAGCTCACGGTTATTCTTCCAAAATTAGCTAAGCATTTTCAAAAATTCTAATTAAATTACACAAGGCCTAAACATCATTCCATATCATTAATACATCATAATATTCATCAATATTAATTCACATATCAAGTACCCATTCTTGAGGCTCTCGAAATTTTCGAAGCATGTACCAAACATTTCCTAAAAATTCTAGTAAATTCACATAACACTTAATTTATGCTCTAGATCCATAATATGCTAAGATATCACTTAAATATATTTTGTACATCAACATACAAACCCTAACAATTTTCGGTAATATTAAAACAAATATCATATAATTTCTTAAAAATTTCCAATAAATCATATTGGATTCCCTTCCTATTATACATCATTAATTCATCAATACTTGAACCCTAAATAATTTTCGGTCATCACAAATAATTCACAACATAATTTACTTGCACTTAATTCATAATATATGAAGCATATGCATTATACTAAACATTATTAGTGAACAACAAAAATGCTAGCATAATCATTTCCATTCTTCTTATTAAGGATATAAGCATATAATTTAAAATCGAACCATTGAAAAATTAAAATCTTAACGTATAATCGAAGCTTGTTCAATTTCTAACCTCTTTACCGGCTTGGATTAATTGCACAAGGGATTTAGTAGCAAGCTTTTGGCTATGGAACAAGGAGAATACTCAAGCTCTCTCTTAAGGAAGCTCACGAGAATGCAATTTGGGAAGAGAAATGTGATGTTTTGATTTATCAAATTGTTTAAGTACTAAAGTGAAATGAATAAAGACTACACACTTATTACACCATGCTCTACACTCTCTCGGCCTCTCTCACAAATTGCAGATTTTTATTTTGATGACATATTCACATTACATCACTACTTACACAAAGTTAATACACTTGCACAATTTTGAGCCAAACAATTAAAATCTACTTTTGGTACATGTATATCGGCTTCTCTCAATGCACAAGAAGGAGCCTTTTTATTTACTTTGTGACTCATCACACATGGTATGTCATCACTATAGAGTAGTAAATGTTCTTACACATTTTGAACAATTCGATTTGATTTAACTCTAATCTAGTATGAGCCGTCGACTCTCTCTCATGAAAGAGGGAGGTTTTAATTTATTTTGTCTCATGCTAAGATATAATATCTACACTCTACCATATGTAATTAAAGTCGAAGAAGAGTTCCATAAATTCTTCTCACTTACTTAGCAAAGTACGGCTATTACACAACTCACAAAGCCTCCAGTTGATTCACTCCATTAATGTCTTGATTTTTGTAATAAATCCCTTGATTCATTAATAACACATCATGTAGGAAGATAGCAAAATTGGTTCATGTTAATATATTTAGCATTGTTCACGGCACTTTTGGAATTTTATTGCCCAACATTTGATTTCCTTGCTATTTATAGATATATATCATAATTTATGTCTTAGATGATAAATTATATCATAGAAAAAATAATTAGAATGATTCATGTGTGAAAACCCTAATTTTCGATTTTTGGGTTTTCGAAAATTACCCTTTTTATTCCATAATTATTCCTTAATTCTCTAGCATTGTTTTAATGCTAAATAATACTCTAATTACATAAAATAATCATAGGAATTTAAATATTATAATTTCTTGATCATTAAACTCAATTTTCTAATCGTTTCTAGCGTTGGCGTTCAGCGTCTCAAATGTTCATAATCGACCCGTCTCAAAATGGTCATAATAAAGTCGTAATCACTTTATTAAATCATTCCATTAATAAGGAAATTTTATTCTAAGCTTCGTCACTTAGAAAATTTTACGAAATTTTAACTATCGATGTTGATCGACGTTAAAATATTCTTTGAAATACTTTATATAATTATATTCCTTAATCCACAATCATTAGTGAATATGATATAGAATTCATTATCTCATAAATAACGAAATCATTATTCGACAAATTATTAATTCAATTATCACGGCGGAATCCTAGTTTACGGAATTTAATTAACGTAATTAGGCCTTTAGTTCTTCGGGATATTACATTCCACCTACCTTAAAGAAATTTCATCCCGAAATTTGCATACCTTCTAAAAGTTTGGGGTATCTTTCTTTCATGGCCTCTTCAAGCTCCCACGTGGCCTCCTCTTGTCCATGATGTTTCCATAGCACTTTGATTAGCAGAATGGACTTATTTCTCAACTGTTGAACCTTGCGGTCTAGAATAGCCGTAGGTTCTTCTTCATAACTCATATATGGGTTGAGGATCATGTCGTCTTGATGGATCATGTGTTTCGGATCATAAACATACTTTCTGAGTTGTGACACGTGAAAAACATTGTGTACATTCCCCAAACTTAGCGGAAGAGCCAATCTATAGGCAACCGGGCCTACTCTTTCTAGGATCTCATAAGGTCCTATAAAACGGGGTCTCAATTTTCCTTTCACTCCAAACCTTATGTTTCCTTTCGATGGAGAGACTTTAAGAAAGACTTTATCTCATCCTTCAAAATGTAGCTCAGATCTACGCGTATCAGCATAAGACTTATGTCTATCTTGAGCTTCTTTTATTCGTTGCCTAATTTGTGGACAATCTCAATCATCTCACTTCTTGTGGGGCCTAAAACTCTTCTCTCGCCCACTTCGTCCCAATAAGCGGTGATCGACATTTCTTTCCATATAAAGCTTACGTATGGGGCCATATTAATCGTCGCTTGATAATTATTATTGTAAACCAAACTCGATGAGGGTAAAACATCTTCCACTTTGCACCCCGATCCAACACTCTTGTTCTCGGCATATCTTGAGTGTTTGAATCGTCCTTTCCGATTGTCCATCGGTTTGTAGGTGGCTTGCCGTGCTAAAGTTCAACTTCGTGCCTAATTCTTTTTATAAGCTAACCCAGAATCTCGAAGTGAATTTGGAATCTCTATCGGACGTGATAGACTTTGGTACCCCGCGCAGGCGTACAATTTCTTTTACGTATAACTGGGCTAACTTATCAGATCCATGAGTGATCTGAATTGGCAGAAAATGCGCACACTTTGTGAGTCTATCCACTACTACCCATATAGCAGTGTTCCCCCTTTTTGACTTTGGTAAACCCGTAACAAAATCCATCGCTATTTCCTCCCATTTCCATTCGGGTATTCCCAAAGGCTGTAACTTTCCGTAGGGACGTTGGTGTAATGCTTTCACTTGCTGACAAAACAAGACAATGCTCTACAAAAGAGCCTACGTCTCGTTTCATGCCTTCCCACGAACTTTTCTCATGAAGTCTTGGTACGTCTTAGTCTTGCTGGATGGGTGGTATAAAGAGTCTCATGAGCTTCACTCATGATTTCATTTTGAAGCTCGTCATTATTTGAAATACAATCTTCCTTCAAACAATAAGGCATTGTCTGACGCTTCTTGAAAATTCTTCAGTCCTTCAGTTCTTACCTTAACTCTTGTTCTCTCCAACTTCTCATCCTTCCTTTGCTCGTCTATTATTCTTTTTCTTAAGTCGGACGTCAAAGTGAGTGTATGTCGACTCATGATCATCTCGGTTGTTCAACCATTTCTATCTTCATTCTTTCAAACTCTCGGTGAGTTTTCTTCCTTTGTAAAGAGACATCCCAGGTTGGTTTGATTCTTACGACTCAAGGCATCAGCTACCACATTTGCCTTACCCGGGTGATAATTTATACCACAATCGTAATCCTTTACCAATTCGAGCCATCTTCTTTGCCTCATATTTAGATCTCTTTGCTCGAAAAAGTATTTCAAACTTTTATGATCTGTAAAGATCTCACATCTCACTCCATAGAGATGGTGTCTCCAAATTTTTAGTGCATGTACTACTGCTGCTAGTTCCAGGTCATGAGTTGGATAATTCAGTTCATGTGGTCTAAGTTGTCGGGATGCATAAGCTATCACTTTTCCTTCACGCATTAACACACAACCAGTCCGTTCTTAGAAGCATCGATTATAGACTACATATTCTTTATGCATTACGGAACCGCTAATCTTGGCGTGCTTGTTAATTTTCCTTGAGCTTTTGGAAATTAGCCTCACATTCCTCGGTCCAAATAAATTTAATTTCCTTCCGAATAGCTGTGTTATTGGCCTTGCTATCTTAGAAATCCTTGATGAATCTCCGATAGTAACCGGCTAATCGAAAACTTTCGATCTCGTTTTGGGTTCTTGGCGATTTCCATTCTTGTCAGCTTTTACCTTGGTGGATCCACTTTAATTCCTTGATCGACACAATGTGTCAAGGAACATTACTTCCTTGACCAAAATTCGCATTTGCTAAACTTAGCAAAAGTTGTTCAACTCTCGAGGATTGCGACACCGTTCTTAAGTGTTCTTTAGGCTCTCTTCGTTCTTGAATAGATGAGAATATCATCTATGAAGACTAAGAAAAATTTGTCTAAGTATGGATGGAACACTCTATTCATGAGATCCATGAATCACGACTGGTGCATTCGTTAATCCGAGCAGCACAACTATAAATTCATAGTGGCCATATCTCATTCGAATGAAGTTTTAGATCGTCTTCGGCCGTACCTTGAGTTGATGATAACGACTTGAGGTCGATCTTTGAGAACACACTTGCTCCTCGTGGTGATCAAACAAGTTATCTTTCCTTGGCGGTGGATACTTGTTCTTGGCGTCATTTATTTAGTTCCGATAATCTATACACGTCCTCGAGGAACCGTCTTTCTTTTTGACAAATAAGGCGGTGCTCCCAAGGCGATACACTTGATAAAACCTAGGTCCAGCAGTTCTTGGATTTGGATTTTCGATTCTTCGATTCCTTGAACCATTACAGTAGGTTCTTTCGACCTTTGGGCTGATCCGGGTTCGGTCGATGGTGAATTCAGCCCCTGTCGGGGGTAATCTGGTAGATTTTCGGAAAAACATCTGGAAATTCTCGAACAATCTCCACATCTTGACTTTTATCCCGTTTATCTTTTCCATTCGGGTAAACAAGAAATCGTGACTCGCTTTCTTGTTTATCATTCTTCTTGCCTTCGGTCTTGATATAATCGGGATCTTAACCCCGTCTTGATTCCATGGAAATCGTAGCTTCTTGCCGGGAAAATGGGCGAAATTTTCCTCTCCTTGCATAGAATCGTAGAATGGTTTCGACTAACCAATCCGTCCCTAGGATTATATCTACATCGCCCATAGGTATTATGTTCAAGTTATTAGCGAACCTTAAGTGATCCTAGGTTCAACTCTAGGTTCGAGCAAACATGCGTAACAGTCATAATCTCTCCTATGGGTGAAGAGATTCTCATGTCCTGATTTGCTTTTTCAGATCTAAGTTCCAACATCTCGACACATGCTCTTGCTATAAAGAATGTGAAGCACCGTGTCGAATAAAGTATAACATGTATGTTGAGAAGTTTTCCCATACCGCGGGTTTCTGGTTACATTCGTCGCCTCGGTGTAGAGCATACGCTCTACTTTGGGCGTGAGGCTGGCGTGGTGCTTGCCTTTCTTGGATTCTGCTTTGTTGTTGTCGTGGCTGCTTTATTCTTGACGTTCTTCTTCTTTGTTGACGTTCTTCTTTGTGGTTGTCGTCGTCGTTGTTGCTAGGGTTGTTACCCTTTGTTGTTCTTGTGGTTCTTCTTGAGTTGGGGCTGAAATTGAATAGCCACAGTGGTTGGGCATTACGGTGGTTCGGCCTTCCCACCATTCCGGGCATATCCACAGGCAATTATTTGCATAATGCCCTTTACACCACACAAAACAATTGACCGTTAAGCAAACTCCTTTGTGAAATTTTGGCATTTTGGGTGAGGAAGAGCCCTTATCGCTCTTGTGGACCTCTCGTTGGAGGGAAAAGATTGGCCTTTTCCATCCTTGCCCTTGAGCGCCATGTTTCCTGCCGGACCGTTTGTTATTACGGTTTCCAAAACTTTCTCGGCTATTATTCTTGATGTTCCTTCCATCTTCTCTTTCCTTTGTCCTTTGTATTATCGTGCGAGTTTGCGATGGCTATCCTCTAACATATTTGCTTGATATCTAAAGCCGTCGAGAGCTTGATGTAGGTCAAATCTCCATAGCGGCGAGAGACATCCTTATCTCGACCTTAGACCGGATCTAAACTTTTCGACATCCTCATATCCGTGCTTACTTGATCAGGGGCATATCTGGACATATCGCAAAAGTGCGATCGTGGTCAATCCAGAGACATCTTTTCTTGTTTCAGATTGAAGAATTCACTTTCCTTCTTCTTCCTATAACTCTTTGGGATGTATTTCTCATACATCTCCCTTTTGAAGTCTTCCCAGGTAAACTCATCCATTTGCTCAGGTGCCAAAATTTTCCTCCTAGCTTCCCACCAGAAGTCGGCGGGTCGAATAAGTTGGAAAGTAATACATAATGATCGCTTCTTGCGGCGTGCATCGTAGGAAGTCAAAATTCTTTCCATAGTTCTTATCCTTTATTACGCATCGTTTGGACTTTCTTTTCCATTAAAGGCGGGAGGTTACATCTAAGCAGTTCCTCTATTCTCGATCAGGTGGAGGTGGGGGTGGTTGTGGTATATCCTCATTTTCCTGTACTGGAATTCTACCTCTTCCCCTACCCCTTTCTCTTCCTCTACCCCTCTGCTCTGGATTTCTTCTAGGCGGCATTCTATTATTTAAAACATATAATTAGCATCGCACATCATTATCGCAATTCAAACATATATAACATCATCATATGATCTTATCATAAAGCAGCAATAATAATACCATCCATCCTTGTCATACTCATTTTGCATAAAAGCCCATTTCGGGGTCATCATATATATATTAGAAAATTTTGCCTCGAAGAGGGTTAATTAAGTACTGCGACCAACCTGAAAGAAAGTCATGTACATCTTGTGGCATTTCTTATAGCAACCATCATCACTAATATACTTAATTACATAACATTACAAAATACTATGTTTCTCTTTTCACTAACTTACATTACTAAGCCGCGCTACACATACTATACTATACATATCTACACAAATCCATCAACTATCATCGTCAAAGTCTCACTCATCCTCGTGCGGGTCCTCATCCTCTTGGGATCCTCATCTGAATCATCCTCGCGTCGCGTACCTAGATGGTCCCATTCCGTCATCCCCGATAGCATGTATGTCGCGTGTCGGACTATAGTTGTCGCGGTATCCGACACCCTCATCCATGTTGTCGGCGATATGGCTCTGCTTGGGGCGTGGTGCCATCATCGGTGGTAGGATCGGGAGTGGTGGTCGTGATGGATGTCAACCGATAGTGGGGAAAGGCGGCGTCCCAGGCCCTCGGTCGTCTTGCCCTCTCACGTGGGCAAGCTACCTCGTCCTCAGGATGTCGGGCACCATAGGATCAACTTTGCCGGGACCTCCGTATCTGACCACTCTGGCGGTCGTCGTGCCAGTATACTCTCTCGGGAAGATAAGGTCCCCTCGGTGCAACCCATACAGCTGTAAACATAGGTCGGATGGTGATGAACCTCGGCATGTCTCCGATCAAATCATAATTACCGTCCACGCGGTAAATATAATCGCTGACACTTCCACGGCATAGTCCTCCCGGTCCACACGGTGAGTCGGTCGTGAGACACTTGATTCCATCAAAATCTGTCACACCATGTTCATGGGCATCCGTCCATAGCGGTGATAGTGCATCGAAATTCTCCCAAATTATCGCCCGACATCTAATACTCACGATGTCGTGAATCACCTCCTCTGGCGTGGCTCTCGGCCCTAACCTCCTCCTAGCTGTGTGACGCGTCCTCGCCATCTGCCATAGACAAAACTAGCATAAGTCGATCTAGATATATCCGATAAGCGAGATAGGATAAACTTAAGCATCTGATAGCGAGATAGAATAAAGCGGACATATCTATAAAGCGGATAAACAATCGAAACACATCGATAAACAAATAAATGTTATCAGGAAATGTTCTCATATACAACACACGTCGTAGCCTTCTTATCCTACTGGGAAGCTTACTGTCTAGTAGCGTTCTAAAATTCTTATTATACTATAAGGATCTCATTCCATATAAATCCTAGAATTAACTTCAACTGATTCTGGTGAATTCAGGAGAAGGAAACAGGGGTTCGGTCCTTCATAACAAATAAATTACAGTGTGTTAGGAGTACGTAGGCGAAAACCGTGCATAAATCGGAGTTCAAACGAAGGAGAACGGGCCAAAACAAAATCACTGCGCATATAATTTAAAATCGGAGTTCTTATTAAGGACATAAGCATATAATTTAAAATCGAACCATTGAAAAATTAAAATATTAACTTATAATCGAAGCTTGTTCAATTTCTAACCTCTTTAAAGGCTTGGATTAATTGCACAAGGGATTTAGTAGCAAGCTTTTGGCTATGGAACAAGGAGAATACTCAAGCTCTCTCTTAAGGAAGCTCACGGCAGAATGCAATTTGGGAAGAGAAATGTGATGTTTTGATTTATCAAATTGTTTAAGTACTAAAGTGAAATGAATAAAGACTACACACTTATTACACCATGCTCTACACTCTCTCGGCCTTCTCTCACACAAATTGCAAGATTTTTATTTTGATGACATATTCACATTACATCACTACTTACACAAAGTTAATACACTTACAAAATTTTGAGCCAAACAATTAAAATCCTACTTTTGGTACATGTATGTCGGCACTCTCTCTCAATGTGCACAAGAAGGAGCCTTTTTATTTACTTTGTGACTCATCACATGGTATGTCATCACTATAGAGTAGTAAATGTTCTTACACACATTTGAACAATTGAATTTGATTTAACTCCTAATCTAGTATGAGTCGGCTCTCTCTCATCTGAAGGGAGGTTTTAATTTATTTTGTCTCGTACTAAGATATAATATCTACACTCTACCATATGTAATTAAAGTCGAAGAGAGTTCCATAAATTCTTCTACCTTACTTAGCAAGTACACGGCTATTACACAACTCACAAAGCCTCACTTGATTCACTCCATTAATGTCTTGATTTGTGTGTAATAAATCCCACTTGATTCATTAATAACACATCATGTAGGAAGATAGCAAAAATTGGTTCATGTTAATATATTTAGCATTGTTCACAGCACTTTTGGAATTTTATTGCCCAACATTTGATTTCCTTGCCATTTATAGATATATATCATAATATATGTCTTAGATGTTAAATTATATCATAGGAAAAATAATTAGAATGATTCATGTGTGAAAACCCTAATTTTCGATTTTTGGGTTTTCGAAAATTACCCTTTTTATTCCATAATTATTCCTTAATTCTCTAGCATTTTTTAATGCTAAATAATACTCTAATTATATAAAATAATCATAGGAATTTAAATATTATAATTCCTTGATCATTAAACTCAATTTTCTAATCGTTTCTAAACGTTGACGTTCAAAATGTCTCAAAACGTTCATAATCGACCCATCTCAAAATGGTCGTAATAAAGTCGTAATCACTTTATTAAATCATTCCATTAATAAGGAAATTTAATTCTAAGCTTCGTTACTTAGAAAATTTTACAAAATTTTAACTATCGATGTTCAATCGACGTTAAAATATTACTGCCGAAATACTTTATATAATTATATTCCTTAATCCACAATCATTAGTGAATATGATATAGGAATTCATTATCTCATAAATAACCGAAATCATTATTCGACAAATTATTAATTCAATTATCACGGCGGAATCCTAGTTTACGAAATTTAATTAACGTAATTAGGCCTTTAGTTCTTCGGGATATTACAGTTACTAAGTTACCACACGAAAGCAATTAAATTCCTAAACATTCTAATCACCAAGAGTTTTTGATTGTCACTTAAAAACTGTAGATTACCTAGGTGATGAATTATTAAGAAAAGAAAAACAAAATAATTAGGCAGAAATTGACAAAGCAAGAAATTATCTTGACTAGAATAAACCCTAAATCGAAGAACACATAATCAATATGATGAACCCTAGGCATAAATCGAATAGATTAAATGGAAGACAATAATAATTAAGCAAATACCAATATTAAGCATAATCAAAGCGTAGAAATCAATATCAAATAAATGCGAGAAGACAGAATAAAGCGATAAAAGAATCTTACGAACAAAATCGGACGATGGAATTGATATTCAAGTCTTTCGGAGTAGGAATTCAATAGTAATAATCCTAACAATAAATTCTTGAATCATAAAGAGGAAAGAAAGAAAAAAATAATTGAAAAGCTTGGAAGAACTAAAAGGAATTCTCGTGGAGGCGTCTGAAAATAATCTGGCGAAAATATGAATTAAGAGGTAGGGTTTTCATTTAAATCCTATATATAGTGCACGAAAATTTCACGCGTGGCGCGGACTCGACCAAGCACGGACGCAGCTAAAAACAAAGCGGCAACGCCCGCCCTGATCTGGAGACGCAACTCGGCGCGGACTCGTCGACTCTTGGCGGGGGGCCAGGCCGGACGCGTACTAACGCCGAATCGTGGAGTCTCAGGCATTCTTCAAGTCTTTTGCGGCGCGGACGCCTTGCGCGGCGCGGGCGCGTGACTCTGGATGAATTCCACCTCTTGCGCAGCACCGGACGCGATAAAACGCCGGACGCACGGAGTCTCGAGACGAATCGTGCTTTGGGCACCCAGCGCGGATCGCGGCGCTCTCGGGACGACTCAACTTGGGCGTAGCGCGGACGTGGGCCTTCTCGGCGCGTCTCGCGGACGATCTGCAAGCGCCCGGCTACGCCCGGTCAGGCGCTTGGGTGTGCTTTTGTGCGCAAAATGCTTTAAACTTGATCATTCCCTACGAAAACCCAACAAGGTGATTCGATAATATATATTCATATATAAACCAAATAGGAATCAAATCATCAAAAACAAATAAGGAAAAACATAACAAAAACATATAAAACAGTTCTTCTGAAATTTCTACATAGGTTGTATTTATTTATTTAAATCATGTTTTCTTCAATTCCATTTTCTTTAGTTTGAGTTATGAGTAGCTAGTCTTTTTATTAATCCTAGTGTTTGTATGATTAATAGGAATTTATGTGATTGATCTTTTGAGCATATTCATCTTTCAACTCTTGATTTATGATTCTTGGTGTTGATTGCATGATGAAAATATGGATTTTTAATTGTTTTTAAGCATATACTTGACTTAATTGATAGTGGAAATCACGTTTGGAATGAGTATTTGATTAGTTTTGTTTTAGTTTGAAGAATTGGTACCCGTAGGCAACTTCTGCCATTTTTTATGGAACATTGGAGAACTAATTGAAGAGTTAAAAAGTGTATAGGGCTAAAGTAAATTTTGATAGGAATTCTTAGGCACAAATGAATCGCAATTTAGAGTTCGAACGAGAGAAAACGAGCCAAAATAAGAATTACGCAATCTGCCGCAGACCATGGTGAGAATTTCTTAATTTTCACTATTTTTGGGATTTTTTTATTATTATTAGTGTATTTGGACTTCTACTTGGACCCAATTAACTTCTCCCATTATGATTGATCTTATTTGGATCAATTACCTTATCCAATTATAATTGATTTCTATTAGGATTCTTATACCTATCTCAATCTATTTATGATTCAAGATGGTTTATCCACCATAAATATACCTCTCACATACTTGAATTTTCACCATTCAATTCTCAATTCCCCTAGCAATTCTTTCTGTTAGTTCTAGCTTTTAGTTTTATTTTCAAGTCAAGTTTGGAGGCTCAAGGATTCAACTTTGTCATCGTGATCATCGAACACATGTTTTATTTATATATTTTATTAAATTAATGTTTATGTTATTTTTTTATTTTCTTTTATTTTATTATGTTTAGCTAATTTTTTAGTGATCCTAGGGTTGTATGACTTAACCAAAATTATACAATTAATCGTTTAATACAAGTTTTCTTTCATTTCATGGTTTGTGATTCTTGGTGCTTATTCTCATGTTGATAATTGATAACTATTGATGCCTTTGGTTACTTAGTTAAATACTTAGCGAGTTTAATTGAGTAATCAAATTCAAGAATACCTGTCGATTAACCTAAATATTTAGCGGGTTTAGAATTAATCTTAGGAAGAATAATCTTTGTGAACCTTTTAGAGTTAGTCTATTTTCTTGAGACTTCACGAAAATTGAATTTACGCTAATCAACATTCACATGACTTGTCAAGAGAGAGCTTGTGGTTATTTATGTGATCTTCCACATGATTTGAATTAAATAGTCGTAATTGGATTAATTGATTAATTGCATGATTAGATTGAGTCAACACATTCCCTAGGTCTAGTCTTATCTATCTGTTATGAATCTCGTTTATCTACGTTTTTTTAAATTGTTTGCCTTGTTAATAACAATCATACCTTATAGTCTTGTTTAGCCTAAATAATAATAATAAAGTGTTTGTGTTTAATTACTTGTTGTGTGCTTGAATTGTAGTCTCCGTGGATACGATATTCGATTTATTAATATATTGCAATTGCACCGATTAGTTGTGGTTTTTATTGCTAAAAAATTAGTGATGACATACGTTGATGATTGGTCATTATTGATGCATGTTAGTTGCATGATTGAATAACTAACGGGTTTAGTTAAGTAATTGAATTTAGAAATTCATAATACGATCATTTAAAATAGTTAGCGAGTTTAGAATTAATTATAGAAGAAATAATATTGTTGAGCTATTAGGAGTTGATGTATATTTCTTATGACAAGTTGCTCGGGATAGAGATTTTGGTTATTTGAGTGATTCTTCACTTGAATTGAATTAAATTGGTTAATAAGTCCTAGATTGACTTTGTATTTTTTTGTTAAATTATTACATTCCTCATTACTAGTATTTTATTATTGATATTTAGTTTGTTATTTTTTATCTTTGTCTCTTACTCCCTCTGTCCACCAAAAATGTTCATTTAATTCTGTTTCGGTCCGTCCACAAAAAAAAAATTCACTTTTTGTTTTTAGAAATATATCAACTCCATAATTTTTACCTTAAATATAACCACTTATTTACAAAACACCACCTATAGCCTACCTTTTACCCACTATCCATTAATATATTCATCTATTATTTTTATGGTCCGTCTTTTAATCTCACTATCCATTCATTTATTATCCACTCACTTTATACTCATTATAATTTATTAAAATCCAAGTCACCAAAATCGAAGAGCGTATTTGGTGGGCGAATGGAGTATTTGTTAAGGATAACTAGATCTTTGTTTAGCATGGATGATTGTTGATCGATCTTAATTTCGTGAGGGAAATAAATCAAGAATACCAGTTTCGTGGTTCGATCTATGAATAAGATCTACGTCCACGGGGAGAGAGAGTATTTGTGTATTGATAGTATGAGGAGTGATTACAAAGTGTAGATGATCATTTTCCGTTTAATCTAGCCTCTATTTATACACAATTATAATAACCTAGATCTCGAATCAGGATCTATTCTAAGATAAGTTTGAATCATATCTCTTCTCTAATTAGGATTCTCTTAGATATGACCAATCTTACTGCGTTCCATTTGGTTTAAGAGCCTTCTTGGGCGGACTCGTTTGGGCGAGCTTCATGTCGAGCTTATTTATATTGGGCACGATGCTTGGGCACGAGTTGGGCGTATCCTATCATATCCTCCAAAAAAGCGACGCGAGGTCGTGATGGGTTTGGAGGTTTGTAATTCACGGGGATGCGTCTATGATGAAGTGGAGTGCGATCGATCTAGTAGTTATCCTTCTATCTTGACTTCGTATGCCGCCGACTTCACTTTGATGAGGCGTTGTGCGAGTCTTTGGTTTGGCTTCACTGACGAGGCATTTTGCGAGGTCTTGAGTTAACTTCTCTTGGCGAGGCATTTTCCGAGGTCTTGGGTTGGCTTATCTTGGCGAGGCGTTTGCGAGGTCTTGGGTTGGCTTCTCTTGGCGATGCATTTTACCGGTCTTCGGCGGCCGCTGATGAGTGTAATGCGAACTCTTCGGTGGCTGTACGGCGAAGTGTTATGCGAGCTCTTGACTAGTTTCACTGACGGGCGTTATGCGAGCTCTTGATTGGCTTCACGATGAGGTGTTATGCGAGCTCTTCGATTAACCGCACTTTGACGGTGTTATGCGAGCTCTTGGCCGGCTTCCCACGGCGTTATGCGATGCGAATGTGGGATGCTTTATTAGCATTGCGCACATTTAATGTGGCGTGGTTGGATTCGATAAAGTGCATATTGGAATAACTTCCATGATCGCCTTTTCGCTATCACTTTTGCACATTTCTAAATTCAAATCTTGAAACTTTTGTTGCTGAAAAGCTCAGCTATCGCCATTATCGTCTTGAGGTCAGCGCCGTCTTCCTCGATTTTTAAACGATGAGTTATGGCTTCCTTCTTCTTCTTCTCCGATGAATCCCACGGCCCCGTCGTATTGTGTCGGTGTCCCCACGGATTCTCGGTGGATTTAGAAGATTTTCTCTTGATTCCTCCCGTCCTATCATCGTAGATTAGGTTTTCCGTATTTGTTTGATTGCGGTAAAGTTTCATCGTTCCTTCTCTTCTAACAACACGCAATATTAGAGCTTGCCTCTAAATTTTTGTCGAAATCTTTTGAGTTGATTGCCCCGCACGGAGGATAGGGCTAGCTTTCCTCGGATGAATTTATAACGGTATCTGAGGACAACCTCAAGTGCGGTCTTAAATCTCCCTTATCCGTCTGTTTTGTTGAGTTACAGCATTATTCGCCATACCCTTGCCCAATTAACACGAACTCATTTCGGCGCTTGACGAACCTCGGTATATATCGCATAGGCATAAGCGCTCTTTGAGTCTAGGGGCTTATCCTCAGATTTTTAGTCTTAAATTTAGTGCGGGGTGGTATTATTTAACACCCAGTAAATTTAAAATAAAGATAAGTCGAAGATATCAAGCGGCGGAAGAAGTACTTCTTTTGCGGTTTCGTGACTCTTATGAGTTCGCTTGGGCGTGAAGTTGGTGGCGTGTTGTTGGGGATTGCTTGGGTGATGTGGGCGTGTTTGGACGGGTAGGCCTTGTCGTGAAGTCTTCACGAGGCCGAGCTAGGCTGCGGCGGTGAGCCACTTATGACCTATTTCTTGCGGTGGGTGGCGGTGAGGCCCGCACTTCGCTTTAGTTTTTGAATATCTCTGTTTTGCTTTGTATTGACTTGAAGTTTGTCTATCTTTGTAGTGGAATTTGTTTATTCAAAAAAGAGAAAGGGTCGATGCGATGTCGCGATCTAAAAGGCGGCGAAAACACGGTCAGGTCTCTTTGGAGAGGCGAAAAGATGGCGGCGTCGCCTCGGCGAAGCATTACGAAGAGCGATGAGGTCGCCCACGCGTCTCCGCTCCGGGAAGGAAGCGTCGTTCGAAGAAGCGATGAGGTCGTCTCGTGCATCTCCCACTCGGGAAGGAGGCGTCGTTCTTCGTGATGATGATGATTGTTCTATCCTCGGCTCCCAGTGTCGTCGTCCGTCTTTTCCCGGTAAAGCATCGTCTTCTGCGCCCTTACCAGCGTTGCTAACTTTTATATAGGGGACCGAGGGCGTATCGAGGCTTTGCTTGGCGTTGCTAACTTTTATCTGAGGGGCCAGGGGCGTGAAGGTCGGTGACGGCGGCGTCCGCATTGGTGGTGGGGCATTTGAGCAGCGCGTTGCTCATTTGAGCATTTGGCTCGCCATGCCCAAGCTGGAGGAGGAGGAGGAGGAGGAGACTCTCCTTGTTGCGGAGGTAGCCGGTGAGAAGGCTCGGGATACGGCGGAGAGGAGGCCATGGCCTTGGTTGTGGTGAAGAAGGTGAGGGCGGGGTTGAGGCGGCAAAGGCGGCGGCCGAGATCGCTTTGAAGGCGGCGGCATCGGTGAGGTGGCGAAGGCGAGCGAGGGCGATGTGGGCGGTCAAGCATAGGGAGGCGAGGCGGCGGCCTCGCGGGAAAACTTCTTCGTGCCTACACGAAGTTATTTTTGTCCGGAAGTTTTCGGTGGTGTGAAGATGGCCGAGTTGCTCGATAAGAGGCGGTGTCGATGCTCTGAGGCGGCGTCACCGATGATCATCTAACAAAGACAATATAATTATGGAGTGCGGTGGTGGTGGGCGGCTGCAGTGCGGTCTATGTGGGTCTCCTCATTGGCGCTTTGAAGAGCTTGCCCGTCGTTGAGCCTGCCTCGTCTTGACTACGCTAGCTTCTTGAGTCGATCCTTCGCCTTTCGGTAGATCGAGACCCCTCTGCGAAGCTATAATGGCTGGGCGGACTAAGGGCCGGAGGCATCGGAGTCTGCCAGTGTCGAGTTACGAAGGAGTCTGCGGGTGCTGGAGATTTGAAGGTGCAAGACCGTTGCGGTCGAGGCGAGCTGACTCGCCGAGGCGGCGGGGTGGACACCGAGGAGTGTCTGCAGGCTGTAGCTGTTGGCGGGGTCGATTGATCCTTGTATATGTTGTTTTTTTGAATGTATATGTACTCAATACGATCTCACCTTACCGAGGCCTTAATAAAATCTTCGAGTTGTTGAAGTACGCTTTTTCTTTTGCTATCTTGGTTTGTTTGGAAAACTTGGTTTGTCTTCTCCAGTGGATGAAGTCAAGATTTTGAGACGAGCTCTTGAAGTTAAGGAGGTTGATGTCATTCATTTGGAGGGCAAGCTCAGTAATGTGCGGGAGGAGGCCGAAGTCAAGCTTAGGGCGTCGCAAGAGAAATTGGACGAGTTTCACGCTCGGCTTTTGGAGCTTGAGGAGAAGCTTGAGATCGCGGAGGATAAGACCGAATCGATCGTCGAGGAGCACGCCGAGTACGAGGCACTTATTTGTCGAAAGGTGGAATGACAATCTCAGAGGCCGAGGCCGAGGCTAGTCTTAGAGCTCAGGCGGTGTTGAGTATAAGGAAAGGTATGGCGAGACTCACAGGCAATTCGGGAGCAATATGGCGACTTAAAAAGATCGGTGGCTTATACAAGATCGTCGTGGCTCGTCATTCCTTCCTCCAACGTGTGCTTCGTTCGGACGAACCTCCTACTTCTACCGCGACGTCTTCCTCGCTGGGACTTGTTTCTTTCCGGATCTTTCTTCTCTGAATGGCGAACTCGAGAGGCGTTTCTTGCCCAAGAGGCGTAGGCCCTCAAGGATCCAGGTCGGGCGTCTTGAGCAGCCGAGGTCGATGCAGCGGGGCTCTTAGCGTAGATCGGGGACGAGGTAGAGGTAGGGTTAGTATAGATGAGCTGTTGAATCCCGATTTTCTAGGGATTGGCTCGGTTTTCCTTCCCGTGGACCTCTTCGTCCTCGTAATGTATAAAATATATACTTTGAAATAAAATTATTTTCTTTGCTTCGTGTTGACTCTTGAGAACAACGCCTTTTATTACCGTAACCAATAAGAAGGTAGGTCGTCCTTGTTTAGACAAAGGTAGCTCGTCCTCGAAATGAACGAAGGTAGTTCATCCTTGTCGAAGGTAGTCCGTCCTCGAAATAAGCGAAGGTATTCATCCTCGAAATAAGCGAGGTAGTTAGTTCATCGTCACGAAGGTATTCATCCTCGAAATAAGCGAAGGTATTTCATCCTCGTCTGAAGTAAGGGTTCTGTTTTGGCGAAAGTATTGCTCGGGTGGTCCTCTTCCCGAAGTGAGCGGAGGTATAGGTTCCTTTTGGCAAGTTTATCGCTCGGGGTGGTCCCTCTTCCCGAAATAAGCGGAGGTATTGGTTCCTTATTTGGCAGTTTTATCGCTAGGGGTGGTCCCTCACGTGCGTTTGAGTTCTTCCTCGTATTAAGCGAAGGTAGTCGTCTCCGTCGAGGGTATAGTTAGTCCTCCGAAGGGTATAGTATAATGGAGAAGATATAGTATGCATAAGTGACAAACAAAACATGCGAGAAAAGATTTTATTGATAGAGACCGGCGTAATAACAAAATAAGACTCACGAGCATGGCTGAGCGAGACTCGATAACACGACCGAACAGACTCGACTTTTGACACTTATGCAAAATATTTCTTGGATGAATGATGTGCCACGTCTTGGGTATTCTTTGTCGGATATATGGGTGAGCTTATCGAGCCTTTTCGAGACTTCTTCACCCGGTATGGTCCTTCCCATGTGGCTTCCAGCTTGCCGAGCTTTGCGACTTCTTGATATCATTGTTTGATGCGAGATCGCTTACTTGAAATTGTCGGTGTTTGACACGTTGGTTGTAATACCGAGCTACTTGTTGCTTATACCGAGCTTCTACGATGTGGCGAGGCCTCTTTTTCTTGAGTAGATCTAGAGCGGATCGTAGATTGTCATCATTGGCTTGACGGAGAGTAGATAGTGCGGGGCTCGGCATACCGATCTCTACGAGGATCATTGCTTGGTTCCATATACCAAGTTGTGGGGTGTTTCTCCGTTTGATGTCCGAAGGTTATAGTGCGATCGACCATAGGACTTGCGGTAAATTTTCCACCCAATTGCCTTTTACTTGGTGGCGAGTCTTGAGTCCTTTCACGATTGTCGGGTTGGTGACTTGGTTTGACCATTTGCTTGAGGATGAGCTACAAGTGAACTTCTGCTGGATCCAAGCTCTTGACACCATTTTTGAATACTTTATCCGTGAGCGTGTCCCATTATACGAAATAAGGACATGAGGGATGCCGGCGACACACGCGTTCTTCCGGAGCGAAGTTGAGGCGTTTTGCTCGTGATCTTTACCAGGGTTCGACTTCCACCCGTAAAATAGTCGATCGCGACAATCGGGAATTGAAACCGTCACGGAGCTTTGCGAAGTGGGCCTACGATGTCGATCCCCATTGCATAAATGGCGAGGGCTTTGCATCTTGGCGAGTCGGTTTGAGGTAGCCTCGACGCGTTTCCATGGATTTAACACTTGGACATTTCTTCACGAGATCGATTGAGTCACGGAACATTGTCGGCTAATAGTATCCCCATCGCATGACTTTCTTGATAGGTAGCGGGGTCGATGTGACTTCCACGATCCTTCATGTACTTCTCGTAGTGCGTAGTTAGCTCGGTTCGGACCGGGCACCTTAGGAGAGCGGAGGTATGATTTTCTATAGAGAATTCCACATTCAAGCATATATCGCGAGATTTGCTCAAGATCTTCCTAGCCTCGAGCTTGTCGTGGGGTAGCTCGCCCTTTTCGGTATTCTTGAATGGGAGTCATCGATTAGGTTCATTGTCGGATACTATGTTGACCTCGGTTCGGTGTCGTCATCGCTTATGCTTCTTACTTCTTCTCTTGGCGAGTTAAATCGACGATGAGGCTAGTTTGCTTATCGTCGACTCGGCTATTTTGCTCCTTGGGATGCGAACTAGCTGGAAGTGTGAGAAAGCTTGTTGTAGGCTTTTAGCTTTTCAAGGTATTTCTTCATCCTGTTGCCTTTTGCCTCGTACTTTCCCAACATGTGACTCACTATGACTTGCAGTCCTTGTGAACTTCTGCGGCTCGTGCACGAAGGCTTTAAGCTAAGAGAGTCCCGCAATTAAGGCTTCGTATTCCACCGTTGTTCGTATTTTTGAGCGAACCGAAGTGCATATGTGATCTCTTGGCCATCGGTCCTAAAAGTAGGATACCCGCTCCATTACTGTTTTCCCGAAGCCCGTCAGCGTAGACTTGCCAAATCCTCGGGTTTTATCTATAGGTTCGACTTGGCATCGTCGTCGATCACGGACTCGTTGGGCCGGTTTCTCGTGAGTTAGCCTCGACAAGGAAGTGCGCTGAGCTTGACCCTTGATGGCTTGCGAGGGCAAAAAGATATGTCGTGTTCACCTAATTTAATTGCCCACTTCGCGATTCTCCCTGAGGATTCTGGCCTCGTCAATACTTGCCGAAGTGGGTGATCAGTGAGGACTTGTATGGGATGTGCATGGAAGTATGGCCGTAATCTTCTTGCAGCATTTATTAATGCCAGCGCGAGCTTCTCCAAAGGTTGATACCTTGTTTCTGGTCCTTTCAATGCTCGGTGATGAAATACACGGAGCTAGCCTCCCTCCTCGTACCAAAGCCGTAATACCCGTCTTTTCTAAGCACCGGGTTTGTAGGGCACGTTTTTGAGAAAGGTCAAAGGTTGACTTTTGTTTGGTGATGCGACCGTCACGAAACCTCCGAGCGTTGTGAAGAGTGTCTTATGATGAATTCATAGACACTAAGTATGCAGGTTTTCGACCACCCATGAAGGTTTGGCACTCCGGGGAAGTTATCGAAAAATCGGACTTTTCATGGATCTTTTAAAAGCATATCTTGTTTATAGTCGTTGTGTCCGGTATTTTATTTCGTGTCCATGGGTACTAAGTTTGCTAAATTTGAGTCCGTTTGCAAAAGTTGCGTCATTTTTACGTTTTCGAAAGGGCAGCTTCTTGTAGTGTTGGTTTGTATCTTGGCGCGTTTGGTTGAGCTTGTATACAATGTTTCTGTTACCACTATTACAATCTCCTATCTTGTTTTGAATACTTGATTGCATATATCGTGTCCCTTATCTCATATATAAGTTAGATCATACGATGTGTAGAAGATCACGAAGTGCGTATGATTGGTCGAGCTTAATGAGATATAAAAGTTTCACAGTGAGACGACTTAAGGACGAGTTGTCGGTTTGAGGCTGCGATATAGATAAGTGACTTGACTTAGTTGCTTGTCTATCTTGATGCGTCTACGGCGTATTGAAGGATCACGGTGAGATGTGTTCTTCTTCCGACCGTCGTGAAGAACCAAGATCTCGGTGACTTACGATGATCTAAACCTCGATAAGGTATTAGGTGAGTATGAGTTCTTGACCATCACTTTGACTTGTTATGAGTGAGGGTTATATGTTCTAACCAAGATTCTCCGCATCTTGGGTGGTGGCGATCTTGTATGTCACGCTAGTTATCATGTCAGTCACCGTATCCGTTTAGGATGATGGCGTCCTTAAGGAGCTCAAAGGTTTATTGTACTAAACCTGCGAGTTGAGTTAGCTCAAGTACAATAATAAGGTTGAGTGGTACTACTTAAGAAATGAAGTTATTAATCGTTTAAGAAGTCGATTGCTATAAATGATTAATGGACGTTCGATATCTTAAATACGAGGATTCGTAATGTCTAAGTGCAAGCCGACTCAACTTCGGTAATAAAGGGTAAGTCGACATTTATTCTCTAGTGGCATGAATAAATGTTTATAAATTAATTTATGTTACGGGTGAACATAAGATAATTAATTTATTTGAGGCCCATCTTTATTCCTTGCATTTGATCCCTGGGCTGGCCCATCCAGGCCCGTAGCTGCAAGAAAATCGGCGCCCCTGTGTACTCTCAAAGGAAAGATTTTATTCTCTTTATCCCACAAGGATATAATTATATTTATGGTATATGCATAGATCCTTTCCATATAAGATTATGGAAATAATCCTAAGAGTATGGAAATAATCCTAAGATTATGGTAATATTCCATATAGGATTATGGTAATTTCCATATAGGATTATGGTAATTTCCATATGGGATTAAGGTAGTGCATTATAAATATAAGGTATGAGATAAAGTCTAGGTTAATGCTCATTATTGGAAGCAAGAATTTTCGTCCATAGAGAGGCAATTTTCGAGAATCACTATAGTGCTTAGTGAGGAATTTTCGAAAATTAATTGAGAGAAAAAGGGTGATTTTCCGAAGCATTCTCCACAGATCGTCCTCACTCGACGTTGGAGATTGGGCATCCGGGATACAGTTCAGAAGGTCAAAGCACGAGTCCGATCCGTTCGATCCGTTCATCTCGTTCCATCGACCTCTTCAGATCCAAAGGTAAACACGTGAAAACCCCTACGTGTTGCGATTTAATTATATAGACGGATGCTAGGTTTATAATCAATGTATGGTGAATTAAACACCCAAGATGGATCCTCGGGCGAGGTTAACATACGTTTTCCTACAATTGGTATCGAGCACGGGATCGAATCTTGGCTCTGTTGGATTAATTCACGTTTGATTATTACGTGCGTTTAATAATTGTGGATCCGCTGTTCATCGTGGCTCGTTTATTGTTTTGTTGGTTTTGTTTTACACCACGAGAAAATCCGTGGTTAGATTAGATTTTATTATGTAAATCTTATCTCGTAAAAGAAGAACGAAGACGAAAGAACGAAGAACGAAACGACGGAAAAATAGGTCTCTCGGTGTCATCGGGTGGTTTCATGGCGAGTCTCGCGATCGCTAGGCGATCGCGAGGGCTACTGCGACGGGCGCGTTCTCGCGAGATCCTGGCGCTTAGCGGCGAGCTTCGCGATCGCGAGATTACCCGCGGCTGCGGCCATGCGAGCTAGCGGGCGGCAGGCGTGCGTTGGCGCGAAACCCGGCGGCGAGCGAGACTTCATGATCGCGAAGTTTCAGCCGCGGCGGCGACGTCTCGGCGGACGTTCGCGCTCGGCGGTGGCCACGCATGTTCGCTCGTCGGTCGCGGTCGCGTTAGCGACCACGAGGTAGCCGCGAGGACAGCGGTGGCGGCGGACGAGCGGTGGTGCGGTGGGCTTTGCCCTGCGCGGCCCGGCCAGACAATGACCGACCCGGCCCGGACCCTTTTTCCAGTTTTCCGGTCCGTGCCCGTACGCGAGGCCCATTGTTGAATCGGTCAATGCCGGGTGCACGCGAGGCCCGTTTTCAAGTTTAATTACATTTGTAAATCTATGTAATAGATTAGATTTAAATATGCGCCACGATTGGGCGCGATGAGCGTTTTATTTTATTTTTATCGTTCATATGCATGTCGTGGATGTTTAAATAATGCGGTAGCATGCTATGTATGTTTATATTACGTTGACAAACCTTTATGTGTTTTACGTGGTGGATGCGCATAGTAAGCATGCTAGGTTTATCGCGTTTATCAAGCATATTTTAGAATTACTGCGAGCATGTTTTACATGTTGAGTTCTATAGAAAAGCATGCTAGGATTACGTGATGCGCATGGACAAACCTTTTGAATAAAAAGACTAAGCTAGCAACCCGACAAATTAATTTTTTCAAATTAAAATGTCAAGACCTCCACTTTTGATCTCTAAACAAAGTGAGGCCTTGTGAGTGGCGTCCACACGCGTGGCTTGCTTGCCTGCTTTATCATAAGTTTGTTAGATGAGATTTCTAAATAAAACATTTTAAATCTATTGAGAAGTGGGAGTTTCATGTAAAGCGATCCACAGCGTGGCTTGCATGTGCGATTTTCATAAGTTCTCTAGAGATAGATATAAAATGAGATAACAAAAGAATTTGAATTGGGCGGTATGGTCAGAGTGAGTATACCAATTCTAAGAATTCATTTTCTCTTGTTAAAATTGTGGTCAATGCTTAGACATCACCTCAAGTACAACTTCCCGCCAAGTCCTTCTCTTGCGATAGTGATGTGGTCAGTAAGGTCGATCGTTAATTTCATTTGTCATAAGGATAAGTTGACATGGATTGAAATTAAGCGACTAAAGGTTTATTTTAGTGCAGTGGGGGTTCGTGTAAACGTCCACACGCGTGGCTTGCATGTGGGATTCCTTGGGCGATTGGAGGTTTCAATTAATATTGTTTTATCAAAAGGTTACAATATTATTGTTACGAATTATATGCGATCGTATGCTTATGTGTTTACATTATCGTTTCAGATATGTCTCTTACGCCGATTATCAATATGCTCGCACAAAATCCGTTATCCGGTCCAAATTTTATCGAGTGGAAACGAAACATGGAATATGTTCTTATCATTGAAGAACACATGTTTGTTCTCACTATCTCTAAACCCGATGCCACTTCGACGCGTCGACTAATGGCGGCGAGTCGGCGGACTTTGGAATAAGTCGAACAATATGGCTAAATGCTATATGATGACTACTATGTCCAAAGGCTTGCAGTGCAGACATCGATCGATGGTAGGCGACGATATTTGGTCAAGTCTCGAGAGTAAGTTTGGGCGATCGGATCGGACGATCCTTCCACACAATGAGAGAAATCTTGGCGTGTAAGATGGAAGAAGGAAGTTCGGTCCATGAACATGTCTCCCATGACTCATCTCATGGATAGTCTTGATCGGTTGGGAGGAGGTATTGACGGTGAAGCCAGGTCGATATCATCCTCAATACACCGCCTAAGTCTTTTGAGAACTTTCGGCGTGAATGCGATCATGAGCAAGACCGAGTTTACACTTAGTCGGTTGCTTAATGATCTCGTTCTTTGCGGAAGGAGTTATGGGAAAAGGAGCACATGCTCTTGCTAGCACATCTAAGGGCCCAAAATTTTCATCGCAAAATGGAAATTGAAAAGGGGTGCCAAAGGTGGTAGAGGCGAGGAAATAGTGGGAGTAATGGGAACAGAACATGGTTGCCACCGAGGCTTGAAGAAGCGAGGAGAAGGCGAAGTGCTTCAAGTCTTTGTAAGGCCCAGGCATTGGAGGCCAAGTGCCCTATGCTCAGGCTCAGTGCGCGTTTGCTTTAATGTGAAACATGTTTAGCGACTTGTTCTACCCATTCTTGGGTAGTAGATCTGGCTAACCGATCATGTTTGTTACACCTTGCGGGGTTCTGCGGACAAGGGAGGCATTTGATGGCGAGATAACGATCTCCATGGGCAGCGCAAGCGAAAGTCGAGTTGTTGCGGTTGGAGATGTTTCTTTATGTTTTGGAACAACAGTTTTAGTTTTGAAAGGCGTTTTATATGTGCGGATTTTCGGTGGAACCTTGTTTGTTTGAAATTATTTACTCATGGATATTACATTATTTTTGATAGTGGTGTTTCTATCATAAGAAATGGCGAAGTTATACGTGTTGGCACTTTATATAATTAAGCTTTATACTATTTACAGAAAACATAATACCTATAACTATGTTGCATCTTCATCAAACCCTAAAAAGAGAAAGTTTTCTTCATGAAGATGACTCTACTTTTCTCCGGCATCTTAGATTAGGTCACATCAATCTAAATAGGATCAAAGCGGCTAAGAATGGGCGTTGGGTAATCTCACGGTTACTCCGTTCCCGATCTGCGAATCTCGTATAGAAGGTAAGATGTCGACGGACCCTTCAAAGCGAAGGGTTATAGAGCGAAAGAAATGTTGAGTTAGTCCATTCGACTGTGTGGACCGATGTCCACACAAGCTCGTGGAGAATGCAGTATTTTGTCACTTTCATTGGCGATTACTCGAGGTGCGGATCGTATACCGCTTCACCACAAGTCACGAATGCTTTGAAATTCAAAGAATTTAAGGCGGAAGTGGAGGCGAAGCTAGGTAAAGTATCAAGTCATGCGCGTTCGATCGCGGTGGCGAATACCTCGATAACGAGTTTATGGACTATCTAGTGAAGTGTGGGATTACATCGGTAGCACTTCACCGGCACACCACAAAAAATGGTGTGTCGAGGCGAAGAAATATGACTCTTTTGGAAATGGTTAGATCTATGATGAGTTATGCTACATTGCCTATTTCGTTACGGGATATGCCTTAGAGGCGGCGCATACTTGCTAAATCTAGTACCGTCAAGTCGATCGAAAACACCCCTTTCGAGTTGTGGTTTGGGCGCAAGCCCGGTTTAAGCCACATAAGGATATGGGGCGATCCGAGACACGTCTTTGAACAAGAAAGGCGACAAGTTGGAGGCTAGATCCGACGGAAGGTCGTTTATTGGCTATCATAGAGGAGCGAAGGTAGTTTATTCTATAGTCTAAGGATCGGAAGGTCATTATTAGCACTAATGCCCGATTCTTAGAAGAGGATTATATGAAAATCATAAGTCCAAAGTTGAAATCATTCTTCAAGAATTAGAAGATGATCGTATTCCACCACCGATTAGGCGAAGGTGCGAGATGTCGAGTCTAGTGGGAGGATCGACACGGATACTTCAAGAAATTGAAGTGGGTCGAGTTCCTTTGGAGATACCGACCGTCAAGTGGTACCTACACGACAAGTTGTGCTAGTTAGAGAACCACAAGTATCTGCACCACCGTTGCCATTGTGCTGTAGAACCTCGTCGTAGTGGGAGGGTTGTTCGTCGACCCGAGCGATTTATGTTCGTGGGTGAATCTTGGTTTAGTCGGCGAGACGAACATGCAATAATCGACCCATGGACATACAAGGAGGCAATACAAGATAATGATGCAAGATCATGGCACACCGCTATGGACTTAGAAATGGAGTCCATAGCGGCTATGGATGTATATGAAAGACACCTCTACCGGATGGCAAGGAAGCCATAGGTAGTAAGTGGATATCAAGAGGAAGAGAGATTCCGATGGAGAGGTTTGACTTTTAAAGCCGAGGCTTGTGGCGAAAGGGTACACTCGGATTGAGGGCATCGATTTCGATGAGACCTTTTCGCTGTAGCAATGCTCAAGTCCATCGAATTCTTCTAGCCATAGCAGACCCACTTGAACCTAGGGGTTTGGCAAATGGATGTTAAAACCGCTTTTCTAAGCGGTTACCTTGAGGAAGGTAGAGACATCTATATCAACAACTTTGAAGGTTATGTGGTAAAGGGTGAAGAGCATCTAGTATGGAAGCTTAAGAAGTCCATTTATGGACTTAGCGAACCTCCGATCATGGAACTTACGCTTTGACGAGGTAGTAAAGTCCTATGGATTTACCCGTTACCTAGCGAGAGTTGTGTGTATCGGTTAGATGTCAATGGTGATGTGGTATTTCTTGCACTTTATGTAGATGACATCCTTCTAGTTGGCAACAACGTGAAGTCATTATCGAGGCGTAAAGAGTTGGTTATCCGATCAGTTTCAAATGAAAGACCTAGGAGATGCAACGTACATTCTTGGGATCAAGGTTTCCGAGATCGCAAGAAGAAAATATTGAGCTTATCTCGGGCGTCTTACATTGATCTTGTGATTACTCGTTTTAGTATGCAGACCGCCCGAGAAAGGATTGCTACCTTCGGACATGGCGTTCCTTTATCTAAAACGCAGATCACCTATATTTGCAAAGGAGATAGAGAAATGAGACAAGTTCCTTACGCTTCCGCCGTGGGAAGTCTCATGTACGCAATGCTATGCGAGGCCCGATATACGCTGTCACGGTAGGCATAGTAGCTAGATATCGATCTAACCACGACAAGCTCATTGAATTGCGATAAGCATATACTCAAGTACGAAAGGACTCGAGATTATAGGCTGGTTTACCATGCGAGATAGTCTAATGCCTTTGGGTTATCTGAGACTCGGTTTCAAGGCGACCGTGATGAGAAAAAGTCGACCTCGGGCTATGTGTTTACCTTGGGAGGTGGAGCCGTATCTGGCGGAGTGCAAGCGGCGATGCATTGCGGACTCTACCATGGAAGCCGAATATGTAGCCGCCGGAGGCTTCTAAGGAGGCTGTATGGTTGAAGAACTACCTCATGGATCTAGGTGTGGTACTGGTTTGCCCAAGAGTATCATAGTTTCTTGTGATAACTCGGTGCGATGTAAACTCGAAGGAACCACGGACCCACAAGCGACTAAACACATAGAGAGAAAGTACCATGTCATACGAGAATCGTTAGGCGGTGGCGTCTTGATTGAAAAGATTGATCTGACGGAAAATCTAGCGGATCCATTCACGAAGAGCACGCCGCAAAAAGTATCGATGGACACGTTAGAGGACTTGGATTGCGCTTGATGGCACCCACTTAGAAAGGAAACTTTTGTATAAGTGGGAGAAGCAAAGTGATGGTTGTTTGTAATAGCTAGTAGAAAGACACATTGTATACTAAAAGTTTGCTTTAGTATAAGTGGGAGATTGTTGGATTTGTATACTGAAAGCAGTTTGGTTGAGCTTGTATACAATGTTTCCTGTTACCACTATTACAATCTCCTATCTGTTTTGAATACTTGATTGCATATATCTGTGTCCCCTTATCTCATATATAAGTTAGATCATACGATTGTGTAGAAGATCACGTAAGTCCGTATGATTGGTCAAGCTTTAATGAGATATAAAAGTTTCACAGATGAGGCGGCTTAGGGCGAGTTGTCGGTTTAGGCTGCGGTATAGATAAGAAGTGACTTGACTTAGTTGCTTGTCTATCTTTGGTCCGTCTCTGACGTATTGAAGGATCACAGTGAGATGTGTTCTTCTTTCTGACCGTCGTGAAGAACCAAGATCTCGGTGACTTACGATGATCTAAACCTCGATAAGGTATTAGGTGAGTATGAGTTCTTGACCATCACTTTGACTTGTTATGAGTGAGGGTTATATGTTCTAACCCAAGATTCTCCGCGTCTTGGGTGGTGGCGATCTTGTATGTCACGCTAGTTATCATGTCAGTCACCGTATCCGTTTAGGATGATGGCGTCCTTAAGGAGCTCAAAGGTTTATTGTACTAAACCCCGCAGGTTGAGTTAGCTCAAGTACAATAATAAGGTTGAGTGGTACTACTTAAGAAATGAAGTTATTAATCGTTTAAGCGATCGATTGCTACAAATGATTAATGGACGTTCGATATCTTAAATACGGGATTCGTAATGTCTAAGTGCAAGCCCGACTCAACTTGGTAATAAAGGGTAAGTCGGCATTTATTCTCTAGTGGCATGAATAAATGTTTATAAATTAATTTATGTTACGGGTGAACATAAGATAATTAATTTATTTGAGGCCCATCTTTATTCCTTGCATTTGATCCACAGGTGGCCCATCCAGGCCCGTAGTGCAAGAAAATCGGCCCCTGTACTCTCAAAGGAAAGATTTTATTCTCTTTATCCCACAAGGATATAATTATATTTATGGTATATGCATAGATCCTTTCCATATAAGATTATGGAAATAATCCAAGAGTATGGAAATAATCCTAAGATTATGGTAATATTCCATATAGGATTATGGTAATTTCCATATAGGATTATGGTAATTTCCATATAGGATTATGGTAATTTCCATATGGGATTAAGGTAGTGCATTATAAATATAAGGTATGAGATAAAGTCAGGTTAATGCTCATTATTGGGCAAGAATTTTCGTCCATAGAGGCAATTTTCGAGAATCACTATAGTGCTTAGTGAGGAATTTTCAAAATTAATTGAGAGAAAAGGGTGATTTTCGAAGCATTCTCCACGCATCGTCCTCACTCGGCGTTGGAGATTGGGCATCCGGATCTGATTCGAAAGGTCAAAGCACGAGTCCGATCCGTTCGATCCGTTCATCTCGTTCCATCGACCTCTTGGATCCAAAGGTAAACACGTGAAAACCCCTACGTGTTGCGATTTAATTATATAGACGCATGCTAGGTTTATAATCAATGTATGGTGAATTAAACACCCAAGATGGATCCTCGGGGCGAGGGTTAACATACGTTTTCCCTACAATGCGCAGCCCCCTGCTTTTTCCTATAAATAGGAGGCTAGGGCCTTCAGTTTCAACGTTCATTTTCCTTCGTCTCTCTGTGTTTACGGAAGAGCCGAGCAGCTCCAGGTACGCTGCGGAAGCGCTGGAGGAGTGGGGATCGAGCCGGGGAGGCTCAGCGGCGGCGCCATTGCGCTGCTGCCGAGCCACCACCGCCGATCAACCTCTCCCCGGCAGCCCCGTTTTTCTATTTTTGTCCTTTTCTTGTTTTGATTCCGCCTTTTAGTAGATCGTATAGTATAGAACTCGGGATCCTAAAGGGACGAGGCGAGAAAACGGCCGGAGGCCGGCCGATTTTGCCACACCACCGCCGCCGCCCCTCTTGGCCGCCGATTGGTGGTCAACGGGCCACCTGGCTATGGGTCCTTTAGGTTTTGAGTTAGACTCGCGATTCTACTAAAGTACCGATTCCGTTTTACATTTTCGCGTTTACGCATGTGGGATGTTTTCCGTTGCTTTGAGTTTTCTAAAGGAAGTACATGCCCAAGTTATCCATTTTCAACGTAGTTTGTCATTCCATGTTCGCCGTTATGCATATTGCTTATGTTTCCATTTTCATGCATCGATTTTGGATGGTTTATCCTAGATCCGAGGATGAGCATCGATTTTGAAGCTTCTTCACGCTAAGATTTAAGTCAACTTGCATGCATGCATATTTTGAAAGTACCCTATTATAGGTCTTGATGCCTGAATATATTTCCTTCGCATCGAGTTGATTTGAAAACTTCGGAGAGTGCCAAATATGGGTTCGAAAGTCGAAAACCTAGTTTTGCTACGATCTTCGTTTGGATCACGATGTTGCTTTGCTTTGTGGGATGTGACCCCAAAAGTTGTTCCGTCTTGTTACTGTACCTACCGGTCTGATCGGTGAAGTCATCGGATCGTAGATACCTCCGGTTAACGTTTTAAATCTGCTCGGGTTGGGTTATATATGCTTATTTTGAGTTATTTACTCGATATTTCAAAATAAAACATGTGCGCCGTAAAATGTTTAGATGAAGTTATTCTTGTTCTCCAACCCGAGATATGGTTATCTTGTGATTGTGCACGGATCTCTATTCGGTGGGTTGATCACCATCTTGAGTATTGATCGTGAGGGATAGACCCCAACACGTGGTTATGGTTACGAAGGGATAGACCCCAAGTCCACACGAAATGGTAATGAGGTGGTTATGGTTACGACGAGTTTGACCCCAAGTCCACACCGAGTTAGCCTACCGGATACGTTCGGGCATGGGCCGAATGGATATGTTCCGGCGAATGAATGAGATGTGATGGGCTGGCGGGATGCGTTCGAGCCGTGGTTCTTGGTTCTATGATGGGAGTAAAATAATAACGGATCGGTATCGAAAAATGAAAATCTATTTTGCTTACTTAGAAGTGGATTCGTTTTAAAACCTTCTAAGGTAAGTGCTCGAACACGACATCATGATTCTTTTGATTTATGATAAAACCCGGTGAGTGCGCTAGTACTCACCCCAAACTCTTTTCAAATCTTTTCACGGATGGAGGAGAATCGGACGGGCGTCGCCGAGGGTGGGCTGCGGGTTCTTCATGCTATGCTTCCGCGATGTTGTGTTATATCGTATTCGATGTTGATGTATTCTTGTCCCTTATTTTCTTTACGATTGGGAACAAGATTTGTTATGTTGTATTATCTTTGTGAGTCTCGTCACGAGCATGCTATGTGGTTGACCGGTCTAGTCAATGGGTGTAATGCTATTTTGCTTTCTTGCATTACTTGTTATAAACCAAGATCATGTTTACGAGGTTATGGTATCGATATTATTCTTTTGGTGGATTATTTGTGCACCCTTCCTTCGTGATATGTCCTAGTTATAGAGGAGATCTTGTCCGATATCATGGTCACATCTTCTTATCATGTATGTTATATGTATTCCCTTCTTCCCGCTTAACCCCCACCCCTAATCACACCCCGCATCCGTGCCTTCCTGAATTGTGGGCGTGACAAAAACTGCACTTATGGTTTCGTCCGAGGTCATGGGTATAAGGAGATGACCTCTCCTTCTTTCGGGACGGATAGAGTGGGGAGTTTGGCGAGGTACTTTTGAGATACTCGAGCGGACTTGTGTATGTCATTCCGGAGAACTCGAGTCTTTTGAGTATTTTGAAGAAGGGGCTGCTTATCATGACTTCGAAAGAAAAACGGCTGAGCGCGGCGATGCACTGTCAACTTGTGTGCGTCGTGGATTGTCTTTGGCATCTTCATCTCCACAATGGTTTGAACCTTGGGCGGATTGGCTTTTAAACCCTCTTGTGAAACCCAACACCCGAAATTTTCCTGACGAGCTGCGAATGTGCATTTACGGGGTTCACTTTAGGTTGACCTTTTACGAGTAGGTGGGGGCGATCACGAGTCGGCAACACATACGGCTTCCTCAATGCTCTTGACGACGATGTCATCTCGTACACTTCCACATTCCGTCCCTATGTAGGGTCGGGAATATTTTGTCTACCATCCTTTGATAGGTAGCCCTGCATTCTTGAGTCCGAATGACATCTTCTTGTATGCGAAGACTCAAGTGCGTGATGAAGGCTGTTTTGGCTGCGTCTTCGTCCATCAAGACTGGTGATATCCTTTATACAGGTCGTAAAATCAAGACTTCGTACCCGACCAAAGCGTCGACCTTTTGTCGATGTTGGGGAGGGTAACGATCTTTAGGGCAATGTTTGTTGAGATCGGTATAATCGATGCACATTCGCCATCCTCCTCCGCCTTTCTTCACCATTACCGGTTGGCTATCCGGTCGGATACTTGACTTCGAGCGATGTCGTGCCTTTAATAATTGCTTCACCTCGTCGTGGATGACTTGATTCCGTTAATTTGCAAAAATCCATTGCTTCGCGAACGGTTTTACTTGTTGTCAATGTTGAGGCGGTGTGTAATGATAGATGGTGAGACCCGGTCATATCAAGGCGACAAGCGAACACATCTCGAATTCCCTTAGGGTTGGATGATCTGTTTCCTTAGTTGAGGTACACGGTGAAGCCAACTTTACGACATTGAATGGTTCGTCTTCATACAATGCGACCTCCTCAACCGAGTTTTACGGGGCGGCGTCGTCCTCTCGGGTTCCAACTCCTCGGGTTTCTTTGATTGCTATGCTTGCGGTTGTAGGACCAAGTCCTGCACCTCTCGTGGCGACTGCATGCATTCTTTAGCTTGCTTCGGTCTCCCGGATCACGCTTATCCTCCTTTGTGGGGATTTTCATTGTCGGTGGTAGGTTGAGCACACCGCCCTTCTGCGTTGCTTAGCTCGCCCAAGCATAACGTTGTATGGCGAATGGGCACTGACCACGAAGAACTGTACCACTTTGGTAGAGCTCGTCGGTGCCCTTCCTACTGTGACGGGCAGGTCGATCACCCCGTCTGGGCGTGTCTCTTCCTGTACGATGCTGCAGAGTGGTAGCGGGTCCAACGCGAGGCGCGCTTCCTCTACTCCTAACTTGTTAAAGCATTCTTTGAAGAGGATGCTCACTGACGCGCCACTGTCGATATATACGCGTCTTACCAACTTGTTGGCGATTACTGCCTGGATCACCAACGCAGGTACGGGGTCGTCTCGGAGAAGGTAATTGCCTCGTCCTCCCGAACCTCTTGTTGTGTGTTCACGGTATGGGGACTTTGGGCCTCGGCCTTGAGGGAGGACTTCGTAACTCTGCGTGGGAGACCCGTGATGGTGGAGATGACCCCGTCGTACTGGGGTTCATCATCTCCGTCCTCGTCTTCGCTGTGCTTCGTCTTCTTGTGAGGGGTACAATTCCCCCTTATCGCCTGTTTCCTCCTTTTCTGACCTCGATGAGGGGCCTCGTATTGCCAGCCGTCATCCCGCCTTTGTATTTTTCAGACTCCGTCTTGTACTAGCATCTCGATATCTCCCATGAGGTCTCGGCACTCCTCATGTCATGCCCATAATCCTCATGGAAAGAACGATACTTGTCCTTAGTTCGACGTTTTGACCCCCGTCATTGGTGAGGCTTCGAACTTGTCCATGTGGAGTTCGTAGATTTACGCCATTGGCTTCGTCGAAGGGTGTATTGAGGTCGTTCGAGAGGTGCCGCGGTCCGAGCTCGACTCTATGGGCGGCGTATCCTCTCAAGCGCACTTCGTCGGCCTTGGCTTCGTCTCCTCATCCTTCATCTCTTTTCCTTTTCGGAGGGCTCTCGTTTTACGCCTCATGCTTCTTTCTATCAGCCTCGTCCGCCTTAGCGAACCGATCGGCTATCGCCATAGCTCAGAAAGATGCGGGGTTCGTGCCAGCGATTTCTTTATCTGGGGCCCCGGCGGATGCCGTTTTGGAAGGCCGAGATGATGAGGAGGTCATTTATGTCTTGACTTTTAGGCACTCCTTGTTGAACACAGTCATAAAGTCTCTCACGGACTCGTCTCGGCTTTGCCTCATGGTGAGTAGGTGTGCCGATGGCGTCTTAGATCATATACGGAAGAACCTTGATGGAAGGCTGCCATCAGTCGCAATATGATCCAATGCTCCGGGAGGTAGGTCGTCGAACCACCGACGGGCGTTGTCGACCGACAACTACGGGAAGAGTTTGCACATATGAACCTATCTTGGCGTTGGTTGATCATATTGTCTTGGAGCTGAGAGGAAGTTTCTGCGGGTCCCTTAGTCCGTCGTGAGGCGATGCTCGGCACCCGGTATTTGTCAGGGAGCGGGGTGTCAAGTATTTCGTTTGAGAACGGGGTGACTATATTCCCGTACCCGTCGAAGCCGCCCTCTGGAGAGTGGGGCGGAGTTCGTCGTCCGAACTCGTTTTGATGACCAGGACCGACCTCGCGGCGGTCACGACGTCCTTTCCCGCGCTGTTCGTCCCTTGCGTGGTTGGTTTGGGCCCCAACTCGTGCAGAGGTATGAGCGCCCATGACTTGGATGCTGGGGGATCCACCTCGTCGTGGTGCCTCGTGTTTAGACGAGGCTTCGGCGTTCCTTTCTTCGGGATGCGGCCGACCTTGTGCTTCGCTGAGGTATTGGAGAAAACTCTCCTTATTCTTCTCAAGAAACCCCTCGGCGGCCGTCGAGGTTCAACTTACGACTTGAGGTTCTCCTTGTTCTCGTTGCGATCTCCATCGCTTTGGTATCCTGCTTCTTCATGCAAGATGGGATTGCCTCGCTCGTCAAGGCTTTGGATATGCCCTTCGGGGGTCGATTCTCTGACCGGGTCTTTCTCGAGCTGAGCTCGGTGTCTCTCGTCGCCGTTATTCTTTGTTGTTGCGGCGTGACCCGGATCTGAGACTTCTTGTTCTCATTGTTGTGATTGATTCCCTGTAAACAAACTTTGATCGAAAACACAGAATTTCGGTTCCCACAGACGGCGCCAGCGATCGATCTGAATTTCGTGTGGGAAATAAATACGCAAGAATACCAATGATTTACGTGGTTCGATCTATGAATAAGATCTACGTCCACGGGGAGAGAGAGTATTTGTGTATTGATAATATGAGGAGTGATTACAAGAAGTGTAGATGATCCTTTTCCGTTTAATCTAGCCTCTATTTATACACAATTATAATAACCTAGATCTCGAATCTGAGATCTATTCTAAGATAGGTTTGAATCCTATCTCTTCTCTAATTAGGATTCTCTTAGATATGATCAATCTTCGCATTCCCACCGGTTTAAGAGCCTTGGGCGGACTCGTTTGGGTCGAGCTTCATATCGAACTTATTTATATTGGGTCGATCTTGGGCGCGAGGTTGGTAGTATCCTATCAATTGTGAAGCGTCTATGTTTATTATTTATTATATTTTCTAATTTTAATTTTTGTGGATATAATACTTTGTTTGTTAACTGATTAAAATAGACATAATATAGTTGTGAAATTTTATGGTTGAAAAATTAGTGATCAAAGACAATGAACGAAAAAAGGAAAATAAATCGTGGAATTGATGGTTGACATAACATATCTGTGCAAGTAATTATAGATTTATAGAAGAAAATGGAGGCCAGTTGAGATTAAAGCTTTGTCTACCAATTAATGTGGTGTATTTTTCTTGATATCAAAAGTGGAACGTTCCTTCATGTAATCATTTTATCTTATCGTGGACCTATCTTTCAATGCCTAACAATAATGAAGAAAGCGAAATGTGAAATCGAATAATCAAACTATAATATTGTAAGATGAGATGGATCGACCATGGAATATGATGTGAAGTAAGTGGTTGATATATATATTGGACAAAAAAAACTATTCATGATCCATCTTTTCCACTCACATAATACATCTTACATTGTATCATATTATTCACTCACTTTACCCTTATTACATTTATTAAAACTCATGCCGCCAAAATCAAAGAACAAATATAAAAAATGAATGAAGTATAAAATATTTTTGAAAGCAGAATAGTGAGACGAACAAGACACACAGCCTTGTCTTATTTAGGTTCGAGCCTAAATTTTATAGTTTCAAGCCTTTACCAGCCATTTAATATTTTAGTCAATATTTACTTATTTTATTTTATGATTTTGATTCCTTTTGAAAGTATGATTTGTTTTTAGGTCTATAAATAGTCGTTTTCGTGTTTTATGAGACATTCATTCATATTATTGTTGAGCTTTCGATAAATTTTCATTGTTGTTATTGAAGAACATTTGTTTACGTATATATTTACCAATTTTGACCCAATTTTTATTTGAGACGTGTTTTACGAATTTGCATTAATAATAACTTTTTACTTCTGTGTCAAAACAGACGTACCCTAAATTTTTCTGCAGTTGAAAACATATTATGGCGTAATATTTTTCCACTCTCACTGGAAATCGAAAAGAAACAAATTGTTGGATCTTGAAAAAATTAATGTCCCAATATTTTACAATATTCGAAAATTTAGTAGGTTGTTTTATTAGATGCAAAATCAAAAGAATCAGTTATTATTATAATATTTCATAAAACATACGAAAATCACAATTGGATCAAAACTGGTAATTCCTTATAATTAACCTTTGAAAGAACGCCGCCTTTACATATATATGTTTGTTGTAATTAGCAACTTTATATCTTCACATGCCTACAAACAATATTTACATAATTATTGGCAACGTCTAATAATCATCGTGAGATATACATACATGGTACACCTAGTTAACTACAATTGCCTATGATTGTGATTTGCCTGTAATAAAAATGGGAAAATGCCCCATTGGAAAGCATTAGCTTTACTAAACATTGAATCTATATATTCTTGATGCCACTCAAGTAACTTATCAATGCATCATATGTATTTGTTTTACCATTACATTATTACACACCAAATTAATCAATCCGATTTTTGTATCTCTCATTTCAAATATCAGTAGTAAAATTAGATTAATTAATTTAATTATATTCTAGAAATTAATGAAAATCTATCAGTATATCGATACTTCCATGTATCAATGGATACACAATGAATTATTTCTGCAGTCTGAAATTGAATAAAATATGTGATTAGATATCTATGTACTTCGCCTAAAAACTTGGTCTCCATTTATGAGACCTTTACAATATCTAGATTTTAGAGAAAGAAAGAGAGAACATTATCCTGAATAGCAGTATTTTCATACATCACACACACACAACACACAGAGCTATTGAAATGAAATATTGAGATAAAATTCAAATTGAGAGACATAACGAAAGCAAATTAAAACATATATATATATATATACGATAACATGAAGCTGGAAGAACATAATCAGAAACAGGAATCCACCACCAAACAACTACAAATTAATCTCCCACTAATTTCACTGCTTTCTCAACTTCTTAATTAGGGTTTGCAAGATATTAAAGCACTCATGCACTAAACTAATTAAGATTACTCATTCCGAATTTCATTTTATCATCATTCTATCATCATTACTCACACAAACTAACTCATGTCAGAAAACTTCACATATTGCCATAATCTTACAACATAGTAAACACAGTATCTTAATTTGCTAACTGAGCTTAACCCCAAATATAGTTTAACCAAAAGAAAAAGAAACCGTTTATTAGTCCTGCTAAACTAGAAAAAGAGTTCGTCGTTTTAGAGTTAATTAATTAAAATAGAAAATTAATAACCAACTAAATTAACTAACTAACATAGAAAACCCTAATTGAGCACAGATAAAGGAATAATCATGGAACCCCTCGCAGCAGCCGATCCCACCATCATCAACTCCTCCCCGCCGCCTTCGTCCATCTCCGCCGCCTGCATCTGCTGCTTCGGCGGCTTCTTCCGCTTCTTCTTCTCATATGCAATCCCGCGCGCCTTCGCCTGCGAGTCCCTCACATCGCGGAGGTAGAGCCTGACGGCGCGTGCGCCGAACGGGTTGGTCTCAGGCCTGCCGCCGTTCTCCTCGAAGGCGGCTCGTAGGCGGCCGACGAGCGCGTCGAGGCTGCCCCATGCCTGGCGGAGCGGGCAGGGGCAGGGAGTGGGCAGGTGGGGTGGCCGAAGAAGGGCAGCCGGCGCCGTGGACCTTGGTCTTCCCGAACTGGTCGAGGTAGCGGAGGAATTCAGGATGTGGGCCCCGCTGCACCGGCTCAGCACCAGCGGCGGCTTGTGGTTCTTCAGGTACTGCCCGAACGTGTTCCAGTCGCGCCGCTTCTGCGACTCGTACCGGCTCAGGGACGATGCCGGAGGCGGCGCCGCCGCCTCCTTCCCACTGCCGGAGCTCGTCTCTGATGTAGGGCTGCTAGAATTGCAGTAGCTCACTAGGGCTTGACCAGACATTTTTTTTCTTCCAATTTTAACAAAAATTATATATATGATTTTTCGATCAGTATTACATAATATTGATTTCTAGTTTGTTGATGAAAACCTGGAGAGCAAGATTCATTTGGGAATTTTTTTTATTTTCTTTGGAAGGAAAGAAACTGAGAGTTAGCTAGTTTGTGAAAAAGGTGGGAATGAAGCCGGAAGAGGGAAGAAGCAAAGGAGATTGTTGATAATTTCAAGCAGACACCTAAGAGAGAAACAAACACCGAAAGGATTTATTTATAAAGTGGGAGACAATAAGTGAATTTGCCTTTTATTTTTATTTATTTTATTAATAAATCAAGTAGTGTTACTGGATTTTGTTCGACTAATCTTTGTAAAGAGGGTTATTTTTGTTCTATTCGCAGCGTGTAAATGTCGTCTTCGTCGTTAAATTTTGTCGTATATTTTATTCATAAATGATATGTGGACATTTATGACAAAATAATTATTTTGCATGGGCATATTTCCTTCCTGACTACTGATTTTTGTAAGTCAGAAAATATTATTAAAAATAAATTTAAGGGATACTCAAATTTTTACATGACGAGAATAAAAATACAAAGTTCACCTCATTTAAGATTAGATGACGAGAATGAAATACAAGGTTCATCTCATTTAAGAGAAGACGGAAAATAAGTACACATAAAGGTATACTAATCATGAAGTTAATAATAAAAACATGAGGAGAAAAAAGAACAAATCCACTCCCATGAACGAAATTTGAAACCTTCCACATTAATCTTATCCAACTTCGACTTAATCGCTTTGAATATGGCGTCGTTCCTGTCTTTTCAAATGCTCCAACACACATGGCCAAATAATATTCAAATTACTCTTGGTTGCATTTCCCCTTTGAATTCGAACAAACTTTAAAGTTGGCATTGAATAATATTAATTTCGCCAAATTAATATCATAAGTGAATTACACGAACACATGAGATGAACAATGTCTTCCAAATTAAAATTAGAGCACAAAGGACAAACTTTGCCCCGATTATCGATAATAATCCCTTTTTACCAAATTATCTCTAGTTGGAATTCTATTACGCAAAGCCTTCCAAAGAAAAGAAGAAACCTTACTTGTGTCACATTTGCTCCATAATTTTGTCTATAATGTATCAACTTCTTCCACTTGAAGAATGCGGTGTACATTGATTTCGTAGAGAAACTCCCGTCATTAGAGCATTTCCATCTGAATGAATATGGCTCCTTTACATCGCAATGAAATTCTAAAAAGATCACAAAATTTATCTCTCAATATAACTCCTTCCTCGACCCAAGGATCTTTCCAAAAACGAGCTAACTTTCCCTTTCTCAATAAAAAACAAAAGATTATCACGAAACACTTTACCCCAATGCCATTCCAAACAAACTCTATATCCATCCACCAAAAAGATTTTTTATGTTCTTTGCACCTCGCTACGTCCCCATACCAATTGCTCCATATCTAGACTTTAGAATTTTGATCCAAAGAGAGTTGCCCCCTCGCAACCATCTCCATACCCATTCGCATAACAGAGATGGATTAAAAATCCTCAAAATGATCCCTCTTCAATTTTTTAGATGTGCAGACGTTTTCCCGTTTAATCCAAAAAAAATAATTTCTATTTTATTTTCCTTTCCATAAGTGATAGGATACGGCCCAACTACTAGGCCCAAGCATCAGGCCCAATATAAATGGGCCCCGACATTAAGCTCGGCCTATGTGAGTTCGGCCCAAGAAGACTCCTCAACCAACTACAACTCTAATCGCAATTGGAGACGTAGAAGATTCGGATGCATATCTAAAAGAATCCTTATGAGAGAAGACTTTGTATTAGAGTCAAACTCTATTTGTATTAGAGTCAAACTCAATTTGAATCAGAGTCGAACTCAACTTGATGGTATATAAATATAGGCTAGAATAGAAGAGAAAGACACATGCACTCAGATCGATCACTTGATCATCTACACTCTTGGTAATCGCTTCTTACGCACTCAATACACATATACTCTCTTGCTCCGTGGACGTAGATCTATTTCAATAGATCGAATCACGTTATCTCCTTGTGTTCCTTGCGCATTTATTACCCAACGAAATTAAGATCGATCACTGGCGCCGTCTGTGGGAACCGAAATTCTGTGTTTTCGATCAACTTTTTCTCGGGTAACAATCAGAACAACGATGAATACAAGAAGCATTACATCCGAGGCTGCTACCGGCAACAATAACGGCGGCAGGACGCGCCGAACTCAGCTTGGGAAAAGCCCGATAAGAGATACGACCCTCGAAGGGCACGTTCAAAGTATCGATGGCGAGGTAACCCTATCCCGCGTGAAGAAGAAGAGTACCGAACGGGCGAGGTCGCAACAACAACCGCGAGGAATCCCTAGCACCACAGTTGAACCTCAACGAGGCGCTTAAAGGTTCCTCGAAGAAAATAAGGAGAGCTTCCTCCAAGACACGAGCGAGAACAAGGTCGGCACCATCACGAAGATAAGGGCGCGAAGCCTCGTCAAAGCACGGGCGGCACAAATGAGGTGAATCCCGGCCTCCGGATGATGGCGCTAATACCTCTACACGGGTTGGTTTCCAAACCGACCGTGCGAGGATGGCGGCGTGGGGCAGGACGTCGTGATCACCGCGAGGTCGAGCCCCACTATTATAACGAGTTCGGCTGACGACCTTAGCATCGTTCTCCGGGAGACGGGTTCGATGGATACGGGAGGATCATTACCCCTTTCTCAAACGAAATACTCAACACTCCACTCCCGGATAAATACAGGGTGTCGGGCATCGCCCCAAACTTAACCTTTTGTTTGTCCTCAAACAAATTAGAACAAAGAGGCGACCAGCGATAGCGAAAGAGTCGAGCGACAAAAGCAATAAGCCTCGAGTAATGAGCAATAAAGATTCCAACAAATGAATCAAATCACAACCTCGTTCGCCTAACTCCACACATCATAATAATCATAAGCACAAGCCTTCCCAAACTTGAATCCTCACGACATGGATATATATAAAGAAATCTCAAACACTCAAGTGTATGAAGGAGGATGTGTATGCTCTCAAAGTTCAAAATTACATGGAATCTACCATAAGCTTGCAAATCGTCTAATTCTCCATTGCTAAAATATGTGCTCAAGAACTAAGATCAAGAAGGTCTTTATATAAGGTTATAATGTAGGCTCTTTGGTAGGGTAGGATATATTTAGGCTAAGTGACTCATAATCCCATAATGAAAAACATCATAAGTATCACAAGACATAATTCCCAACTTTCACAATTCATTTCAAAACTCTACACCAAAAGTCGTTTTCTTTAAGCACTCCATAATTTTCATATAAGTGATATACTCATCTCAAAGCACTAGCTACTTACCCATTTATGTTCTTTTCACACACTTGTGTCATTTATTTATTTATTTATTTTTTGAACTTATATGGGTAAGCAACTATTTTATTATTATCACTTCCTCAACAATTATTCTCTTTCCTTTCTTTTTCTCAACCTTTCATTCAAGCAACCAAAAATCACACTAACAACATAACCCAACCCACGGCTATATGAATGAATAAGGTAGGCTCAAACGGGCTCATCAAAGGATAATAACAGGTTAGTGTTTGGATAGTGTATAGGCTAAGAAAAGAATGCCTAATATCATTTCAAAATTCTTAAGCACATCAATGCAACCTCGAAAAAGAACCAGAGCAAGTTCTAGAGAAACACATGCTATTTCAAACTATTCACACAGAAAAAAAAAGCAAGACGAAAAGATATGACGACCAGCTCAAGTCTCATGGGTTTCAAAATGCGATCAAGTTCTCAAAGGCTTAATACTCACAACAATCATAACATGCTTCGTCTCACAAAATCAATTACAATAGATTTTCTAAAAATAACTCTCATCATCTACGTCGTTATTCAACTCAACCCACAAAATGTACACAAAACCCAAACACGAAAACAAAACAAACACAAACAAAAAGCGTAACAAAAGCGAAAAACAAACCAAAACAAAGAAAAACATTGGGTTACCTCCCAACAAGTGCTAAATTTAAATGTCTTTAGCTAGACCAATACTAACCTCGATCAATCGGCGATTTAGCGTGCCAGCTTCTTACCAAATCTTTGCTTGCCTCCATATTTTGCGTTATTGCGAGACCACCACCGAGTGTGGTGGCCTCCCCAAACTTGAACAAGTCACCGGAGTTCCATGCCGAGTCCATCTTTTCTTTGTAGCACCTTGTCAACTAGTCGGTTGACATCCAAGCTCGAGATTGGCTAGTCGCAGCGATGGTGATTGAATGACACTCTTCATGCTCGCACTATCGTGTCGCGGGATGGCGTCATAGATTGAGATTTTTAGCTTCTCATCGTTAACACGAAAAGTTAGATCACCTTCCCGTCGATTAATTAAAGCGACCGGTTGCTAGAAAAGGCCTACCAAGATTAGTGGTTGATTTTAAATTCGTGAATGTCTAAAATAACAAAATCTGCTGGAAAGACAAAATCCGAACTCTTACCAACACATCCTCAACTATCCCTTAGGGTATCGCGATCGACATCGGCCATCATTAACTAAATGGAGGTCTTCTTGGTTTGCCCAGCCCCAAGCGATTGAACACATTTAACGGCATCGGGTTTATGCTCGCTCCTAAATCACACAACACGTTGGGGGCGTGTGCTCTGTAATCTCGACTCAAACGTGAAGCTCCCTGATCTTTACTGTTTGGTGGCAATTTTCTCTCGCAAGATAGCACCGCATTCTTCGAGAGGTTGATCTTGTCAAATTTCCCAAACTTCTTCTTATTCGCCACTGCATCTTTGAGAAATTTGACGTATCCGGGCATATTCCGAAGCGCTTCAAAGAGAGGTATGGTGATGTTTACTTTCTGGAACATCTCTTTGAATCGGGTAAACTCCTCGTCATATTTCGTCTTGACTAGTCGACTCGGAAATGGAACCGGAGGAGTGTACGTGCGAGAATTGAATTCAGAGGGCCTTCGGTTGACCTCGCGACCGCTGGGCAGGTCGCGAGGTGTCTGCTCTGCGCTGCAATCCTCCTTCGCGTTCGAACTTGCGGGCGCTGGGTCGCTCGCTAACAAATCTGGAGCGCGCACAATATGATGGCTCGCGGTCAGGCTCGCGGGCGCGTGCTCGATCGCGAGCTTCTGTGGGGAAATTTCGGGACTCCTCGCGATCGGGCTCGCGGTCGCGAGCTCGGTCGCGAGTTTCTGCTCCAGTTTACTTTCTTGCTCCGTATGGCTCGGGTAAGCTTGTCCACTTCTCGTCTGGATGGCGAAACATTGATTTTTCGGGTTCACCTCCGTATTACTCGGAAATTGGCCCGTCTTTTGTAGTGCATTCAACTGTACGGCTACTTGACCAATCTGATTTTCCAAAATCTTCATATCTTTCCATAGCCGTCACGGTGGACTCCAAATGATTAATCTTACGCTGGTGTTGCTTATAAATGAGTTACGGTTAGTTCGTCAATTGTTGGTTGCTTACAACCAATCTGCGCATCATGTCCTCTAGACTCGGCTTCTTCGCCTCTTGAATCATTCCATTACGAATCGAGAAACACAAGCGAGGTGTTGAAAATTATTGGGGTTGGCGTCGACGAGAACTTTGGATGATTTACATTATTTACATTGTATGCGGATTTCCCCCATGATTCCTCTGATTGATATGATTAACCTCTTCTATCTCGATCTGACTCTTCAAAAGAGTGAATTGCTTCATCACTCGTCGTATTTGAATCGGTCTCGATACCGCTGCTTTAACCATTATGCGTTCTCTCCGTTGGCCATTGATAACTATTTGCCGCCATCTCTTCTATGATCGACCGGCCTCCTCTACGACGATTCAATAAACATCCACCGCCGACGCATCCACTATGCTCCTTGTATGCCATGTCACCCACTATAGAACCGAGTGATCCATTGTTCTTTGGAGAATCCGTGTTGTGGGCACTTTCTCAATAGGCCCACAATCGCTCCCACGACTCGAACAAAGACTCATCTCCTAGGCGGGAGAGTGGGAGATCTCGGCGATGATTTTCTCGGGCTTTGGCTGGCGGAAAATACTTTGAGAGGAACTTTTCACAAAGATCCCCCAATTGTTTATGCCGTGCGGTCCAAACTCTTGAACCACTCCTTCGCTTTGATCAAGAGAGAATCCGAACATGCGCATCGGATCGTGTCTTGTGGCACCCCATTACATTTGATGGTGTCACAAATGTCGAGAATGTCTCAAGATGTGCATTCGGGTCCTCTGTGACTCCTCCCCAAATTGCTCTCCTTGTACCATCTTGATTAGGGTGGCTTTAACTCGAAGTTGTTTGCATTGACTTAGGGCCCCATCCGCCTCCTTGGAATTGCTCGGTGGGAGGTCGGTACATATAATTCGTGAGGTCTCGTCTGCGGAGCGGGGACTAGGAGTCCCATATTCGCCATCTGGCGCATCTCTGAAATCGGCTAACATGCGTGCAGCTTGCTCGGGAGGAATGCCCCATTCTCGTGGATTAGGCGCCATTGCAGCCGTCTCTTCTCTCGTCCTCTTCTCCTTTGAGAGCTTTCGATCTCGGGATCTAGTAATATTTCGGGAGGTCCACGAGATCTTGTGACGCATAAACTACACGAGAATAGAGAATTGACTCTGTAACAATAAATAAATAATATAATATATAACTTGAATTAATAAATCCAAATCGTTAAATTATTCCTATGTAATCTTAACAATCCCGAACAGCGCCTAAAATTTGATCGCTCCCTTTTCACACGTAAAAGGCGTATATAGAAGGTAAGTCGAGTATCGTATCCACGGGGATTATGTCTGAAAACACGTAAGCTAGCTCAGCGATAATTCATCATTATTGAAGCACGAAAATTGGGTGAAAGGTTTTAAGGGCTTGAAATTTAATCCAAAGCGGTAACCATGCGTAAAATAAAACAAAGCAATAAACACACGGAAGATAAAAGCAGATAAGAGACTAACCCTAGGGATGCATTAATCCTATCCACAACGTATGTTTATCACATTCCTATTAGCGATTTTAATCCGCACAAGATGGAAGATCACAAATATAACCAACAACTTCAATTCGACAATTGCGGCGAAGAGATTACGAGTTTTCCTACCATTCTAGGTGAAAACAAGTAACTCCAAAAGGATCACTAAGAATATGCTTCCTACGAATATCCTATCTCGGCTACAACTCGAGGCTTATTCAGTATCATGCATTCAAGATCGATTGACAATTAATACAATTACGTAATTAACCGACAACTAGATATGCATCAAGATTGATCAAATCAACACATATAAATAAGCACCAAGAATCATGAATCAATGCCTCGGAAGGTAAATAGCGATAACGAAATCACAACATATAGGATCGAATCATGCAAACCCTAGGATCGATCACGAATTTTAGCTACGCATAATTAAATTACCAAAGCAATAAATAATTAAATAAAACATAAATTAAGATAGATAGATAAAACCGTAAGAATCCACGAAGAACAATTGTAGCGACTTGAATCCGGAAGAAATTCTGAATTCTAATACTAAACTATGAAATTGGAATGAAAATACTTAAAGAAAAAGCTAAACTAAATTAAACGGGAAAAGAACTTGCAAAAGAAAATAAAGAAGAATTTGTGTTCTGCTCTGGAATGGTGTTTTAAGCTACTGCTCTATCTCCCTATTTATAATAAGTCGCGAGCTCCCTTTTTACGTCAATTTCCCAATCCTTCCCCATCTCAGACTCTGATTCAGAAATATACTTGGACTCTAACTCTGCCTCGCGAGACGTTCAGGCATCCTTGATTCGCGAAGGAGGCACGCGAATTCTCGGTGATTTGGGCTTCAATTGCTCCTCTCTAGCAAAGCTAGAGAGGGAGTCCCGCGAAGGTAGGTCGAGAGGCATTCAAAAGTGCCAAAATTCGGCTCTTCCTCGCGAGGCGGGCTTTCTCTCTTCTTTCGCGATAGCTGGTCGCGAGGCATGATGTCCCTCGGCTATGCATTGCGCGACTTATTTGTTTCGCTCGTTCTCTCGTCCGGACTCGGTGCGATCCGTTTGCGCCTCGGACTCCTATCGAGATGATCTTTAACATAGTCAACTTTGTACATCCATATTTTCAAATCCATTATCTCATATTCAACGTCATTTCAAATGCTTCTTCCGCATGAGCTCGCGATTGGGCTATTGATTCCTCTTTATCGTGATCCACCTTTTGACATCAAAACCTATGCTAAAATGACATGAAATACACATGGCATAATATCTTCCAAGGTAAACATAAATATATCAAAAGATAACTCAAAAGATCACTTATCACTTAGAAACGAAACGAATATAGCCTTATAAATCATGTAAAAATGAGGCTTATCAATCGCCCCCTACGACGGACTGAGGGATCCGCAAAACTTCCTTTCACAATTCGATTACAACATGATCAATCGCCTCAACACCATCCACATGCAAGTCGTTCCGGAGTTCTTGATCGACAACGCCGCGGTGGTTCGACAGTTTATCTCCGGTAGTATTGGATCTTACCGAGATTTAATGGAAGCCTTTCATAGAAGGTTCTTCCAAAAAGCTGAGTCCAAGACCACATCGGCTCATCTCCTCACTATGAGGCAAGGCCGAGGTGAATCCATCAGCGACTTCATGACTAGGTTCAATAAGGAGAGCCTAAAAGTCGAGGATGTAGACGATCTCCTCATTATCTCGGCTTTCCAGAACGACATCTTAACTGGGGCCCTATACAAGGAGATCGTCAAGTACGAGCCCCGCACTGCGTCGGAGTTATGGCGCATAGCAGATCGGTTCACCAAGGCAGACGAAGCGGACATGAGAAAGCGTGAAGCTGACAAGGTGGAACCCTCTAACAGAAAGAAGAAAGAGCATGATCGAGGAGATCGATCAGTAATCCCGGCAGAAATCGAGAAGAGAGACCTCGCCTACATCAGAGAAGCTCGGTACAAGCAACAAGTAGCTCGGTATTATAACCAGCGTGTCAAATCCCGATAATTCCAAGTAGGCGACCTCGTACTTCGAAGTAACGAAGTAAGTAAAGCTGCAAAGCTCGGCAAGTTAGAGACCACATGGGAAGGACCATACCGAATTAAAGAAGTCCTCGGAAAAGGGTCATATAAGCTCGCCCATTTATCCGGTACGTCGTGTTTCATTAATAAAATATTTTCTTTATTTACTTCATCTGTCTTGCATATTTCATTTGTCACTTATGCATACCACCTTTTCCACAATACCCTCTACGGAGGATGAACAATACCCTCTACGGATGATGATAAATACCATCTACGGAGGATGAACAATACCCTCTACGGAGGATAAACAATACCCTCTAAGGAGGACGAATTACCCTCTAAGGAGGACGAAATACCCTCTAAGGAGGACGAATTACCCTCTAAAGAGGACGAACTACCCTCTAAGGAGGACAAACTACCTTCGTTTAATTAGGAGGACGAACTATAAACGCGCGTGAGGGGACCACCCCTATCGATAAAACTCGACAAATAAGGAACCTATACCTTCGTTGATTTCGAGGATGAATTACCTTCGTTTAATACGAGGACGAACTACCTTCGTTTATTTCGAGGATGAATTACCTTCGTTTAATACGAGGACGAACTACCTTCATTTATTTCGAGGATGAACTACTTCCGTTTAATACGAGGACGAACTACCTTCGTTTATTTCGAGGATGAATTACATTCGTTTAATACGAGGACGAACTACCTTCGTTTATTTCGAGGATGAATTACCTTTTTTTAAATACGAGGACGAACTACCTCCGCCTCGGCCTTCCGTAGGCCGACCTCACCTCGGCCTTCGCCACCTCGGCCTCCCGATACATGGCCGCCTTCGCCTCGGCCCTCCGCAGGTCGACCTCGACCTCCCGATATATGGACGCCTCTGCCTCCGCCTCGGTCGCCGTCAGAGCACCGGCCTCCTTCTTCGCCGCATCCCGAGCCTTCACCTCGGCCTCGACCTCGACACGAAGTTACATATTTGACTTCGGTGAAGCCAAGCGGCGTACAACCGGCGAGCGCCTCGGCGGTGAAGCGAAGCAACGTACAACCGGCAAAACACCTCGGCGGTGAAGCGGCGGCGTACAACTTTGGTAGAATGCCTCGGCGGTGAAGCGGCGTACATCTTGACGAGCGCCTCGGCGGTGAAGCGACATCATGACTTGACGAGCGCCTCGGCGAAGCAAATGACATCGACTTGGCGAATGCCTCGGCGGGCAAAGCCAGCGACATACAACTTCGACATGATTGTACGCGCTCCACTTTGCGAGACCACAAACTTTGACGAAGCAATGTCCCCCCTCCATCACGACCTCACTTCTACGTCTTTTTTTTGGGGAGGGGGGATATGATAGAATCTGACCCAACTACCCAAGCATCAGGCCCAATATAAATGGGCCTCGACATTAAGCTCGGCCTATGTGAGTTCGGCCCAAGAAGACTCCTCAACCAACTACAACTCTAATCGCAATTGGAGACGTAGAAGATTCGGATACATATCTAAAAGAATCCTTATGAGAGAAGACTTTATATTAGAGTCAAACTCTATTTGAATCAGAGTCGAACTCAACTTGATGGTATATAAATATAGGCTAGAATAGAAGAGAAAGACATCTACACTCAGACCGATCACTTGATCATCTACACTCTTGGTAATCGCTTCTTATGCCCTCAATACACATATACTCTCTTGCTCCGTGGACGTAGATCTATTTCAATAGATCGAACCACGTTATCTCCTTGTGTTCCTTGCGCATTTATTACCCAACGAAATTAAGATCGATCAATAAGATAATTTTTGGATTTTTGTGATGATATGGATAGCACTCACATAGGCTTTAAAGAAGAGAGATAGTAAGCGACAAAGAGAAAAGAACCAAGTTGAGAATTGTAATCCAACCTCAGTGAAAAGTTTGCTTCTCCTATCGATAATTTCTTTTGGAATCTTTGATATTTATCTAGTGAGATAACATAATGTTGCTCACATGTTAATGAGTGAACCTTTTGTGTTCTGATTTCGATGAAGAACCATCGTTATGGTATTCCAATCTTGAAGGTAACCGTTATGATAGAAGAATCGGTTCACCGCTACGAAGAGAAGCATTGTTGAAGAAGTGCTACATGAAGTTTGAAGAACACAGCGATCTTGAAGAAGCGCTCTCAAAGAAGTGTTGTTGAAGTGAATTGCTCTTCAAGGCCGACGACTCACTACTACTAAAGATAAAGAAGTCGAGAAAAATGATCATGTGTCATTTAGCAAAGAGAAGAAGAAGTTCTTTGAAGAAAAATGTCACCAAGTATCTCTTGAAGAGATCAGGAACAACATATTGAAGAAACATAAAGTCGACTCTCTTGAAGAAACACGAGACGACCTTATTGAAAAGATCCAAGTTAACCGTACTAAAGAGACACAAAGTCGATCATCTTGAAGAAATACAAAATATTCGAACAACGTATTTTCAAAGTCAACCGTACTAAAGAGATACAGACACAAAAGTGACGTACTAGGTTTAACGGGAAGAATTGAAACCATAATATAACTTGCAATATTCACCTTTGAACATTACCGAAAAAGTGAGCTCTCAAGTCTACAAGCTTACAAGTTCATAACCTTAAACATTGAACAACGTATTTTCAAAGAAGAAAATTCAACAAAGTTATCACTAAATTCTAGGAGTACAAATATAAATATTTACTCGAGTTTCTACATACATTCTTTTAGTGTCGATGAAATTTAATATGTAATCGACTCACGCCTAGATCGAAGTTAAGTTGTTACATGTAATAGCTTAATCATAAGTTGAAAAAGCAAAACCCTATTTTAAACCCTTGTAATTAGGAGTGAGAAGAAAGCGGTGAGCAAATGCATAGCAAGTGCTAATTCTTTGGCTCGAGTTTTCTTGCACCGAAGCAAGAAGTTAGGTTGCTTGCACCCATAAAGCGATGTTTGGTTTCATTTGTGCTTATTCTTGGTATTGTTTTGCATGATGTTTCGGTGGTTTGTCTATTTATGTCGTTGGTTTGATTAGTATTTATCGATTCGGACTTACTTGGTTTGTTTCGATGTTTTGTAGAAAACGGCATTAAATAGGATGAAATGGATCTGCCAAGGATCAAGTATATTGAAGAGCATCTTGATAGGAGTTCGTAGGCATAAGCGGATCTAATTCGAGTTCGGCCGAGGGAGAGCGAGGCAATTGTCAAAGTCGCGCGATGCACCCGTCGCCGCGTCGGCCGGCGCTCGACCAGCGCAACAACAACCGTCGGCCATCGGCGCCCGGCGCCAGCGTTCGCCTAGGCACGGCGCCTATTCCGGCCTCGCCCGGCTCGCCGCATCACTCGGCGCGCGATCTCATGCCTCATCGATCGTTCAGCGCCCGGCCAGCCGGTGCTCGTGCCTCGGCGCTTCGCGCATCCGCGTCGCCAATACATAGCGCGCGCGTCCATCCAGCGTTAGCCCCAGCGCGCGTTACCGTCTACGCCGCGTGACTCCATCCGGTGTTGCCATCCAACGCCGCTCATACCTCCACTCCGGCGCCGCCTGTACCGCCCACGCCGCTACTCGCACCCCGGTGCTCGATCGACACTCGGTGCTCGGCCATTTCCACCCGCGCGTGCTCTAACCCAGTGTCTCGCCCAGCGTGCGTGCCACTTCACCGGCTTCGATCGCCCGGACTATCCGCGCAAGCGTGCGTGCTCCCGCGTCGACCATTATACCTAACCGGCGGCGCCATCCGTGACATCGCATGCGCCCGTCTCCGTACTCTCGCTCACCTCGCATGCTCGCTCACATGCTAGCTCTCCAGCGCCCTTACGCTCAGCGCCCGTCTCCGTCGCCCGCTTGCCTCGCCTCACGCTCGCTCACCTTTGCACCCGCTCACCTTGGTGGCGTTCCTCTCAATCTGAGCGTCTCCTGGCGGCACTCGCCCATTAGTCGAGCAGCCCGTTCGACTGCGCTCACTCACTTTATATATATATATATATATCTGGCTTAGGTCATTTTTGGGCGTCTTTGGTCTTCCTGCGTTGTTCACGGTCTTCATTTTGGATCGCGGCTTTTCTTGAGATGATTTCTTAGGTATCTTGAGAAGACAGAGATAGAAACAATATCATAGTATTAATTTACTTTTCATCCTTTTAATTTATGCAATTCGATTTATAATTCATGTTGAATTTAATTCGATCATTTACATCTTTGTTTTGATATTGTTGTTGGATTCAAGTTCATAGTTGATATTGGATAATTGGTTTTACATTGGCATTAGATACATTTACATTCTATCAATTGATATGGGATTTTAATAGTATGATGAATCATTCTCCGTTGAATTTTATTATTTTATGTTTGATGATCTAGTTAGTTTGTTCTTGGCTTTAGCTTCGCATTCGCGATTTCTTGGGTTCTCCACTAGGATTGACAACCCTAATTAGATTGCTTTCATTTATATTTCCTTTCGACATTTAAATTCTGCATGTTCAAAACCCCTCTTTGGTATTAGAATGTTTAGGATTTACCGCTTTATGTGTGCGACATGAACAATAAGCCTGTTAAGTTTTCCTTGAGAGCGACTTGGGTTATCTTTCCTCTACAACACCTCATTCGATTATGAGGCAATTAAGAGAACGCTTTTAGTTGAAACAAGCGGTGGGTTTCCTTGCACGATAAATGAATGAAGATACGATAAATAAATCGATTGTATAGATAAAGTTGTTGGATTTGTATCTTGAAAGCGAGAATGGTTGAGCTTGCAAACAATGTTTGATGCTATCACTATTTCGATCTCTATCTGAATTATTTACTTGATTGCATATTGTGTCCCATTATCTCATACAAAGTTAGATCATACGATTGTGTAGAAGATCATAGAAGTGCGTATGATTGATTAAGCTAGTTGAGATATAAAAGAATTACAAAGCGAGACAATTTGAATACGAGTTGTTGGTACATGCTACGGTTATAGATAAGTAACTTGACTTAGTTGCTTGTCTATGCTAATGCGTCTTGGCGTCTTGATAGATCCTGATGAGATAGTTCTTTTATCGATCATCGTGAAGAACCTAGATCTTTGTGACTTCGTTAATCTAAACCTCGATAAGGTTTCGGTTGAGTATGAGTTCTTGATCATCACTTTGACTTGTTATGGGTGAGGTTTGCATGAGATAACTTTGATATCTTCGCATCTTGGGTGGTGGCGGTGCTTGGATGTGATGTTGGTTACCGATGTCAAGTCATTGTATCCGTTTAGGATGATAACGTCCTTAAGGAACTCAAAAGGTTTATTGTATTAAACCGTGCGGGTTGAGTTAGCTCAATTACAATAATAAGGTTGAGTGGTACTACTTAAGGAATTAAAGAAATTAATTATTTTAAGTAGTTAGAGTGCTATAAATAATTAATGGAAGTGTAATATCTTAAATATGGGGATTAAATAAATCTAAGTACAAGCTCGACTCAACTTCGGTAATAAATGGGTAAGTCGACATTTATTCTCTAGTGGAATGACTAAATATTTTATGAATTAATTTATGTTACGAGTTGAACACAAGATAATTAATTTATTTTATATCCATATTTATTCTTTGTATTTGATCCATGGTGACCCACCAAAGCCTTTTAACCATAATATTTTGGTCACCCTAGGAATCCCATTGGGATATGTTCTAATTAATGTATTATTTATTTAATACATCTTCTAATCTAGATAGATATTGTATGATATTATCACATATCGAGATAATTATTTTAGATAGAAATTATCTTCAAAGAAGAAGATAATTATTGTATTTATCGGATATGTCGAGTTCTATTACAATATGATTCTAGAAAGCATTATAACTACAAGATAGAAGAAAATCATATCATCCATCTCCCAAGTTGTGATTTTCAAAATCACATACTTATCATAGGGGCCAAAATTTTGGTGTTCTCCATAGATTACTCTCGCTCGATATTAGAAATCGGGCACCGGGACACGGTCGAGAAAAGCAAAGCGGTGTATCCTCCCACTCTCCCATATAAAATAGTACGACCCATATGGGACCATCATCATCGATGGGTAGATCATGATATGAGAAAGGTATGATACCAATTTTACATCGATGGTATTTGCCAAATGCTCTTTTAGTAATGTTAATTTTGAGACCATACAAAGAGCTCTTTGACTAGTTAACTTTTAATTTGGATACAAGTTCGAACATCGTAAGATTCCTTTTATTGTCTTAGCATTGATTTATGAAGTTTTGCCCATGTCATCTAATAATTGGAGATGCCTCACTATCACTTTTGTTAGGAATATTACATCTTAACTATGTGTTTTGATTAGATCCCAAAATCGGTTGATGATTGCCTGGCGATGTAACATAATGTTACTCACATGTTAGGAGTTAGCCTTCTTAGCTATAGGTTTCAACGGAAAAACTATCGGTTTGGACGGACCTAAGACTAATGAACTTCACGATGCAAACCAATCGTCTTGAAAGATGTTTCGTACCAGTATGGCGAATAGAAACACTACGAAGATTGCTAGGCAAGGCGAATCTTGAAGGCAAGGAGGCGAATCTTGAAGCGAGGAGGCGAATCTTGAAGGCAAGTAGACTAAACCAAGTACAATGATAATCTTGATAAAAGTGCTCTTGAAGGTGAAGTCGAAGACTCAGTCGGGCCGAAGATCAAGGCGAAGACTCGGTATTCTTGAAAACAAAAAGTCAAAATATGACTAAGTATCATACCGGACTAAGAAGTTGAAGCTGCGAGATAACTACGTCAAGTTGAGTATCATCTTGACTTAGGGTTACCAAACTAATAAAAGCGGAGTTCGACTTGCGATAAAATCGAGCGAGACTCGATCGAGATTACCTAAAGTTAACGTCTTGAAAAATATGAATTTATTTAATCTTTGAGTGTTTGACTTGCCATGTATCATAAGCGTGTCTGTAGAAGATCACGACATACCAAAACCATCGCATCGAGTTGTAAAGGTACAATTTACAATGATCACGGACCAAACGATGACGTCGAGGATTTAAGCAGGCAAAATTCAAACAATAAATAAAATAAATATGATTGGTTTTCTCTCAATGGCACTAATCATCGTTAAGCTCTATAAATATGCTCGAAATTCAACATTTAAAGGTAACCCAAAATGTTGTGCATTGAAATATTTTAAATCATTCGAGCTTATATCTAGAGAACATTCCACAATGATTTTGAAGAAGAGTCCCAAAGTATTATCGGAAAATCTTCAAAGCTCAAATATACTTATCACCAAGATTTGACATACACTCACTTATATTCTAGGTCCTTACCTTGTAATATCTCAAACTAGAAATATTGAGTTTGTCGCGTGATGACTCAAATTTAAATTGGAAAACCCTATACTCAAAACCCCCAAAGTATAAGTTGAAGTTGGACAAGTAAGTAAAAAAGTGTCAGTTGCTGAAAGCTTGGTTGTCGTACACTTGTAAGTAAAAAGTTAGGTCAACTGCACCCGTAAATAGTTAGAGATTTTCTAGCATCAGCAAGCGTAGGAGGAACACCAACTTAGACAGGATATATAAAATGTTAAATTATGTACTTAGGTTTACTCTTGTACCTGTAAACAAGACAAAATCTCAAGTAGTGGATTAACTGTGTTATCAATCTATGGATGTAAAGGTTAATCTCTTCGAACCACGTAAAAACTAAGCGTTTTTAACTTTCAATTCTTTACTTTCAGTATCATATTTACTTTGCATATTATTGAATTGAACATCACCAGCACATGCAACACTATTTTGAAACACTCTGTCAGTATCAGATTGATACGGAAGAGACAAACTTAAAATGACTAAAGCGATATTTGACTATGTATTTTCATCAATTTGAGTTTTCGGTAAAGGCATAAGCGTAACTCTCATATTACGTAACCACGTGGTTATCGGTCCAGTGACCGGTGCCTCGACAATCGGTGGTGCTAATTGATATCATTTTGAGCGAGACTCACATACTTGAACTAATCGGTAATCGATACTAATATTGAATCGACTTGATTAGCAACATCTCTTGGTCGAAGAATGTCGATCTTGAATTAAAAAAGTTTTAATTTACTTTAATTGGTATATTCTTCATCCCTTCTATACACCAAAGTACAAACCTCTAGAGACCATCAAATCGCTCGTTCTCACTTCATTCCTTCAAAACAATGTAGCGGTTCGACTACGAAAAGATCGTTGAATCCTTGATTGCAATCGAGAAAAAGAAATGGAGATAAAGGTCTCGCTTTAAGGGTGAACATTCGGTTCGGTTCGGATTTTGCTAGTCGAACCGATTCGAAAATCAATTTTGAGAGAAAACAATTTGATCTGAAAGAATATTGAAAATCCGAAATCAAAAATCCAAAATTTTATAAAAATATCGAGAACCGAACCGAAAAATCCAAAATAAAAAATACAAAAATCGAAACCATTTTTTGTTAATTCTTATATATATTTATGAGAAAAGTTTTTATATAGCCATCCAAGTTAAGGAATGTCAATTATAGCCACCAACATAAAAATATCAAATTATAGCCAACTTACTGGCCTATTGGGACTATTATCACCAAATAGTACCAATGGGTCCAATAGAACGATAAGTTGGACCTATTGGTACTATTTGGTGATAATAGTCCCAATAGGTGAGTAAGTTGGCTATAATTTGACGTTTTATGTTGGTGGCTATAATTTGATATTCATAACTCGAATATATATATAATTTCACTATATTTATATTAGATTTTAAAATATTTAAATAAAATATTATTATTATATATAATTGATTTTTGAATTAAAAAATTGATCCAATCCGTCAGAAAATTCAAAATTTTAAAAATATGAATCGATTCGAACCGAAAATCAAACTAAATTTTAAATCTTGATTTGGTTCACATCGGATATTTTGCTCACGCCTAATCTCCTTGTCTTAAATCCATTTGAAGAGCAAACTTTCCCAACCCACTCCCATTGACCAAAATAGACATAATTATTGGAGATAGCCTTGAAGCCAAATTCTCCATTTCCTATTAAAATTCATGGAGGCAAGAATTTCGTCAAAATAGTCCCATAAGACCGAATCACACGCTTTCTCAAAATCCACTTTAAGAAACATATATTCTTTTTCTCTCTCTTTACATTAGATCCACCACCTCGTTTAAGATAAGAATGTTGTCCACCCACCACCCAGAAAGGGACTTTTATTGTCTGAGATCACTTTTCCAATAATTCGAACTATCCTCTTACAAAGCACCTTAGCAAGGATTTTGTACATGAATATATAGATGTTAATGAATGGATTATATCTTAATCGATTCGAAATCATTCATAACTTATTAAATTTTAAAATAGCGGTCCAGATTCTGGTTTCGATTTTAGATCCGCTTTAGACCCGGACTGTCTAAACACATAGTTTGATGGTCTGATCCGATCTGATCTGATTTCAATTCTAGTTCGAATTAAATTCGTCTATTGACAAGCCTGAGTTTAAGAAGGCTTGTCACCTATATCGATTCGAAATCACTCATAGCTTCTAAAATAACGATTCCAGTTTCGGTTCTGATCCGATTCTGATTTTAGATTCGCTCAGATCCGGAACGTTTCAGACCCATAGATAATGGTCTGGGTTCGATATCTAATAAGTCGCTTCTAGAACTATAATCGATATTTATTTATTAGTTTTGATTCGAAAAAACTCGTCTGTTGACATCCTTACATGAACCCATTGAGAGAAATCAATCGGAAGTCATTAATTTGTTGCGAGCTTCCTTTGTTTGGGATTAAAGTAATCGGGCTTGCATTTTCTCCTTTAACAATTCTGCCATACCAATGAAATTCATCAAAGAAACACATGATATCAGGTTTTAAGATCGACCACGTATCTTTACTGAAGCATACGTAAAACCGCCCGGACCACGACACTTGTTACCATCACAATCCCAAACTGTGTTCATCACTTCGACTTCTGAAGCAGTACGTAGTAAGATAAACATTATCAGCTTCATCAATTCTTTTGAACTCGAACTCTTTCGATGTTGGTCTGACCCAATGAGCTCGTTCGAAGTGATTTTTAAAGTGATCATGAATCTTCAATTTGATTGTCTCTACATCGTCTATCCCATTCACCTTGTTACGATTGTTTATGCATCTATGGAAAAAAGTTGAATTAGCATCACCTTCTTTAATCCTTTGAATTCTTGTTTTTTTTGTGATAAATCTAGTATACGAGATTTATAAAAGCGATAAAAACACAAGAGACTTTTACGTGGTTCGATCAAGAATGAGATCTCGTCCACGGAGAGATGATCCTCAAGATGTTTACTATAATTTGATTCTGCAAGTATCTCTCTAAGGGCTCTAGTATTGATGAATTTGCTAACCTTTTACCTTCAATCTAACTCCTATTTATACACAAGCGTAAATCATGTCCCAGAATCCCTTGATTGGCGGACCATAACTCTCCCATAATGACCATGATCTCCACCATTATTACCCATGATTCTGCCGTTTACCTCATTACTGTTACCCATAATTAGGGTTTAGGAATCGTCATCTAGGTGTAACCGAGTAGAGCAACATTGGGCTGGGCGAGCTCGTTTGGGGCACGAGAGATCGGGCCATATCTCTTTGTTGGGCCTTCCTGCTTTGTTGGGCACGAGAGGTTGGGCCATATCCTATCATAGCCCACGAAAAGTCGAGGAATAGCCTTACAGAGGGTGAGGAGAGGCGTGCTTTGCGGGTGGAATATTCTTGGTGAAGTTTAATTGAAGGTTTGTTATTTGTTGTATGACCTAAAATACTACATTGATCCGGGGTGGTCATATCCGACTGATATACTTACGCGATCCGGGTGGACATATCCGACACGGAATATTTACTGCTGATCCGGGTGGACATGGGAGTAGTCAGATGTCAGAACTCAAATTATTAGTTGAAGTCGAAATCCGGCGTTTAGGAAGGTCAGGTCCGACTGAATTACCTCGGTATTAGGACATGGGCGTAGTCAGATGTCAGAACTCGTAGTAATCATCACGCGATCAGAATGGCGGTCATTTTCCGGAGAATCGTCATACGCGCGGGACGGTAGTTGGGCGCCAAAGCGTCTTGCGTCTTTCACACAACCAGCGTAAATAGGCACGTGTAATAAGCGAAGCGGCAGATTTTTAGGCGCCATTTATCCTATAAATAGGTCTAAAAGAGGCAGCTGTTCATTTTCTCCTTGACGTTTGAATCCGAGAATACAACCTTAGAAATCCCCAATTCCTCTTTCACGCTTTGTTGAAGAAATCGAAATCGCTCGAAAAAAAGTAAGTATGTATTCTTCACCTTCTCACTCCTCTTCTCGCTCGATAACTCTGGTTCGACGGGTTACGGTCGTCAAGACCCCGATATAAGGGATTATATATGCCATAACCGCCTAGGTAAATCCATAGGACTTAGTTCTAGGGTTTCACCGATGTCGTCGGTATGGGATGGCCTCAAGATTGGTGGGCGAGATCAACCTTGACAATGGAGGAGCTTACGGTGGTCGTAGAAATACCACGTCCCGGAGGATGTATGGTGGTGCTTGCCAAAACCCGATGATAAGGCGATGGCGCCTCAGGAGGTTTTATCACCATTTTGTAGATAGTTTAATAAATGGGCTTAGATTTCCTTTGCCCCATCTTGTAGCTTCAGTATTTTCGGATCCTATGTACCAACCGACCTCCAATTCTATTAGGTCGGTGGTGAGGCTAGGGTTGGCTGTTATGGCATAGGTGAGGGTTTTCTTTCGAAGTCTTGATCGTTTTTAGCATCAAGGCTATAGAGAGTATATTACACATCACCTCGCTTTGAAGTTTAAAATTGCCTCCCGTCGAAGGTATCCTTGGCAAAATAGATACTTCTTTTGCGGTGAGGGTATCCGGGGTATGAGTGGGGCCTCGGGTCATAAAGGCGTGAAAATTAATCCCACAGGCCCTATGGAGGCTGTTGAGCGATATGGGTGAGATCTGTCGATCAACTATCTTGAGGATGACTTGAGCGATCTTTGGTGAGTGTCCATAGGTCGGGAGTTCGATGTCGAGTCTGATTTGGGTGAGGCAACCTTCTTATCTTTATTTCCCTCGTTTGATTTTCTTTGTGCTAATGAAATTCCATGTTGAATGCGGTGAAGGTTGACCCGACCGGAGAAGTCGATGTGCCGATCTCACCGCGCCTACTTCCTACGATCGAAGGGCCCGCGAGGAAAAAGGCGAGGCAGGCGAATCCACCCAACGGCCCGTGGTGGTGGGCGCCTGAAAGACACAGTGGCGGACCTCGACGACCTCGGGCCGGCGTTGGAGATCGAGGTCCATGGTCGGCCTCGGCCAGAGGTGCGGCTTCTAGCACTTCTTTATCCTTCCCAAGGTATACACCGCACCCTTCTCCTTGTAAGTTTGTTGTTACTTGTTGCTAATTGTTCCATATTCGGGATGCGGCCTCGATGGCGGGTGAGATGCACCGCATGGCGGGCTTATCGTTGATGGCGCCTCGCGTCTGAGGCCATAGAGAGAAGCTAGCCAGCTGCGGACGGACTAAGGCAGCGGTGAATCCGCCTGGATCTTCGAGGCGGGACGTCGAACTGCCAAGCGCGAAAGCTGCCGAGTGGCAGATGGCGGCGAGCGCCCTCAAGAAGGACCGGGCCTGCAGTGGCCGTGCCGAAGTGGAGCGCCAGAGGAGGCTGCCGGTGAGAGGAGGTGGCAGCGGTCAAGCGCCTTCTTTGGCGGGCGAGGACCTATCTTGAGGGCCTTCGCCCGGCGAACTTATCAGTCGGAGAGTTTTCCTCTTTCATCTCCGACACAGGCTGCTGTGATGAGGCCTTGGTGATCTGTGCTCACCTAGAAGTTGGCGGCCGAGACCAGATTTTGACAAGGCCCAACACGGTTGGGTTGAGGTCGACCACACAGGTATGCAAGAGTGCAGCTCGCATAATCGTGGGCGACCTCGCTCCCGTGGTGGATGCGTTGGCGTCTTACGCTCGCTCTCGGCGGCGGAGGCCGTAACTCGGTCTGAGGAAGATGAAGGCGTGGAGCTTCAAGCCTTCCTTCTGAGTTGAGGACCCAGCAGGCGGCGGTCAAGCTCGGGCGTCCCTTCCACGGATCGGCAACCGGCGGAAGAAGCGTGACGGCCAGCGGGAGGTTGGAGGGTCGGCAATCGGCTAATGAGCACGAGTCGGTGGACCAATGTAATAGGATGATTTGCGGGATCGATAGGATCGGTGTTGTACAAACTTCCATTTTGAATAATAATAGACATATCTTTTTTAAAATGCCTTGTACATTGTCTTATTCTTGCGTTCTTCACCTCGATGCCGGATTTGGATCATGAGCTAACAAAAGCGAAAGAAGTCAGGGTGCTCTGGTGAGAAGGATGAAGAGGTGACACCTTTGGAGGTCGGTCTTAGGTGACTCGGTATTGGCGGCATGGATGTCGGTTCGGCATCGTCAACGAACGAAACAAAAATTACATGAAGGCGACCGCGGGTGGATCGCCTCCTTCTGAAAATGAGGCGCTAAGGTTAAGGATTACACATCTCGAAGTTCGGGGGCTGATTTATCTGCGGATGCGATCCACGGACGAATGATGCCTGCGAGCGACAGGCGACAGCAGAAGCGGCTCGGATCTCGGAAGAGCATGAAGAATCTGAAAAGGTAATCCGTCGGATGGGGAGCGACTATATCTGAAGCCGACGATCGAGTTGAGCTTGTTGGCGGAAGGCATGGTATTGAGGATGAGGAGGGTCGAATAGCAAGAATTTTAGACAATGCCTCGACTACATCACGAAATACATGCGAGATGTACGAGATCGTCCATAAGCGACGCATGCCCCCACCCCGGCGCATCTACGGTGGGCAACGCGGCCCATAATTGAAGAGCACGAAGAGGCGGCTCGCTGATCACGCCGAGTGCTCCGTCAAATGGGTCCATCGGCGGTAGACATATAGAGGGCGGCTCGGCGGTTCGGAGGGAGGGCGCGGGCTGCCAATCGGCGATGGAAGGGCTAGAGCTCGGGGACAAGGGCATAGTCTGGTCCGGCGTCGAGTTCACGGGGTCGAGATGTGACTTGGTGTGGATTGAACTCCCAGTGCGAGAATCCGCCCGGCGAGTCAAACTACTCTGGAGCAGGCCGGGTGGGGCTACCCTCGTGGGCGGGTGGAAGGCACGAGTTTATTCGGGTATCCATCGTGGGCACAGGGACTTTGTTCAAAATTATCTCGACTTTGGTGAGGCTCGGCGGGAGCAGGAAACCAGAATGAGCGTACATAGTGTAGGACTTTGTATGTAGTATAAATGTATTTAGACTCGTTTGAAGTGTATGTTTTCCTCTTGAGAGGTATAAACATAGCTTAGGACTTCGTTTGGTCATAAATGTATTTATCTTGTATACTTCCACCGTGATTTGGTGAGATCGATTTTGGATGTCTTATACATGTAGATTTTTCAACAATGAGTAATCTGTATGTATGCATGTAGACTTTCAAACTAGTGAGTAGTGCGTATCGTTGCCTTTGAGACGTTCAATTCGATGAGTAATCTCTGAGTGCGGCGCGCTTAGTGAGTACCACTTAGTGGGTTTTTTTTTTATCTTCGTGAGGCGTCCCTCGTGAAGGTTAAATGTGGTATATCCGAATAGATGTTCACATATAAATAAAGCGTAGTGAAATGAAATATTCATTGAAAAATAAATATTTTATTAAACAAATATATGACATCGCATTCGACAAACAATAAGGAGACTAACATAAAGGCGATCTAAAATCAAAACTATGTAAAGTACCTCCTTAAATGAGAAATGTGCCAGTTAGGAATAAGTGCCTCGGACGGTGGGCGAGCTTATAGGCCCTTTTGCGAGGTTCGTGAACGGTATGGGCCTTCCCATGTCGGATCGACTTGTTAAGGCGCTCGGCTCTCTTGGCTTCATTATTTCGTAAGGGCGAGATCGCCTCTTGGAATCGCGGAGGTTTGACCCTTTGTTGTAGTGCGCGTGCGACACGGGCTTTATATTTGGCTTCGTTTATGAAGGCTAGCTCGCGTTCTCTTCAAGGGCATCAAGGTTTGCTCGCGTCTTCCTCGTTCGGCACGATCGAAGTGAAGAGTGCGTGGGCTTGGCGCGCGATCTCGGTGGTATGGCGGCCTCGGTACCGTGAGACCCGGTGAAGGTGTTTCTCGTCGACGTCAGGGTGTGGTCTGTGGGACGAGAGGACTTGAGGAGATTTTCAGCCCGATCGCCTTTAGCTCGGTCCGGTCTCTTCTTCAATCCTTGTGCGATCGTGCGGTTCGTCACCTCGGTGCGACCATTCGCTTGTGGATGTGCGACCGGGTGAAGCGTTGATCGATCTGAAGTTCTTCGCACCTCCTTGAAGTTTTGTCTACAAATTGGGTGCCGTTGTCGAGACGAGCGTGCGGTATGCGAGCGGCGGACTATATTCTTCCACACGAAGGTGCGAATTCTCACGCTCGTGAGGCTCGCTGGTGGCTCGGCCTCGACCCGTTTGTGAAGTAGTCTATGACTACGACTAAGTATCGAAGCGACACGGTGCTCGGTCGAGCGGACCAACAATGTCGATCCCCACTGCATGAAGGCCATGGACTCTGCGGTTGCTTAGATCGATCTGGCGGCTTTTGACCGTGGAGTGAATTTGGCGCCGGGCACTTTTGTGAGCTTCGGCGAATCTTGTGCGGTGGGCGGTAATATCCGACCTCGGCGTCTTCTTTGAGAGAGCTCGCGACCGATGTGGCTTCCACAAGACCACCGGTGAATTTCATTGAGCACGTGGTCGAACCTTACGGCGAGGCATCTCGGGAGGGTTGAAGGTAAGACTTCGGTGAGAGTGCCCTCGTGCATGAGATACTACGGGATTTTGCCATCATCTTTTTGGCCGAGCCGATCTTGAGGTAGTCGCCGTGTTCGAAATAGGCCTTGGGAGACATCGATTCGGCTCTATCTCGGTGATGATGCCGGCGTGGGACTCGCGATGCTACGGAATGAACCTCCTCCTTTGGTGGACTTGTTGTGTGCAGATTAACTGCGAGGATGTCGGCTCATTATTTTCCCTCGTGGAATTTGATTAATCTTGAAGTATTTGAATGAAGTCGACATCTCTTTTGCCTTCTCAAGGTATTGCTTCATTCGATCCTCCTTAGCCTCGTATGTGCCTAAAACACAGTTTACCACAACACAGGAATCTCCAAATATCTGGATTTTGTCCACTTTCAATTCTTTTGCTAGGCGGTCGAGATCAATGCTTCATATTCCACCGTTGTTGGTGGTTGGAAAGGTAAACCGCGGCGTATGTCACTTCTTGCTTATATGGGCGAGGAGGAGGATGCCTTGTTGCCCGTTTGCACGAGGCTCAGATCCACGTACATCTGCCGACAACCATCGGTGGATGAGGTCCGATTCCTCCGTGCGGGGTTGGGATGACCGAGGTGGGCGTTGGAGGAGCTAATCTTAGTGGTTAGACCGAGCTCGATAAACTTGGCTTCTACCGAGAAATCGTGAGCTTGCCCTTTTATGGCGGTGCAGGGAGTGCGAGATATCGTGCTCGCCAAGCTCGAGGCCCACTTGGCTGTCGTCCGGATGACTCGGGTTTGACAAGACTTGCCTCGGGGTAGGTCGGTCGATACAGATAGATGAGCTGAAAGTAGGGTCGGAGCCGTAAACTTAGCATTCACCGATGCCGGTGCTACCTTTTCAAGGCGGCGTACCTTGTCTCCGGTCCTTTGAGTGCTCGGTGATGAAGTAGATAGGAAGGCGTCGTCCGAGCCTCGTCCGCGCGATGCCGCCTTGCGATTGCCTCGTCAGGGGCTGCCAAGTCTGAGGAGAGTTCGCCTCTTTTGGGCGGTCGAGGTGGGCGGTCGGTGAGGTACTCCTTGGTGTGTGAGGCGGTGGTGCTCTTCCGCCACGCAGTCAGGGCCTCCTCAAGATTTTAAAGAAGGGGCTAACTTCTCGGCGGCCGGAGAGAACCTCTTGAGGCGGCCGGGCATCCGGTGAGTTTGTGTATTTCACGGATGGTTTTGGGATCGCATGTCGAGCACCGTTTTCACCTTGGTAGGATTGGCTTTCGGTCCTTCTTGAAACCCAAAGACCCAATTTACCGTCCTCACCACAAATGTGCCTTACGGGGATTAAGCTTGAGGTTGGCCGACTGAGGAGGCGAAGAATAGTTTCGAGGTCGATGGCGCGACTATCGACTTTGCTTTTGACTACTATATCATCGACATAGACCTCAACAATTTCTCTATGTGATCTTTGAAGATCGCATCCACCATTCTTTGGTAGGTAGCTCCAGCGTTTTTAGACCGAAGGCATCTTCGGTGGCAAAGACACTTGAAGTCGATAATGAGCATTTTTTTGGGGCATCTTAGGGCTCATCAAGACTTGGTGGTATCCTTGTATAAATCCGAAACTGAATACCTCATGCCCGACCAATGCTTCCACCTTCTTGTCGATATCGGGAGGGTAGCTGATCTTTTGGGCGATGTTTATTGAGGTCGGTATAGTCGACACACATCGCCATCCGCCTCACGGCTTTGAACTACTAGCGGGATTAGCCATCCAAGTTGGGTATTTAACCTCGTAAAGATTTTAGCCTCACGGGTTGGGTTACCTCATCTCTTATGACACGGCTTCGCTCCGGCAAAACTTCTTTTCTTACGCGAGCTGGTTTAGTGGTGGGATCAATGTTAAGGCGATGAGTTATGAGCTCGGGCGAGACCCAGTCATATCGATGGAGACCATGCAAATACATCCCTATATTCCCTTAGAAGTTGCATAACTTTGTTGTGAATATTGGTGAACCTTAAGTACCAACCTTGACAACTTTGGAAGGATCGTCGTCGTATAGTGAAGATTCTCGGTCAAGTCATCCAGGGTGGCAACTTGGAGGTTACGTAATTGCTAGGCACGAGGCGAGGCCACGTCTTGGGTTGAGACTCGTAGGCATTCTTTAGCTGCCGTTTGGTCACCACAGAATGCTTAACACTCCACGGGGTGGGTATCTTAATGGTGAGTGGTACACGGAGCGAGCGGCTCTGGTTGCATCTGACCATCTCTTCCGAGGATAATGTTATATGGAGAGGAGCTCGGACCAAGAAAAATTGAATGGCTTTAGTGACCCGACACGGGCGCGCCCTACGATGTAGGAAGGGTAATGACACCTTGGGTTGAACCGCCTCTTGTGTAAAGCTCATGGCGGGAAGGTGCGGGGTGTACTAATTCCTCCAACATCAAGTTTATCCGAGCTGCTACGGAATATGATGCTAACAGACTCCGATGTCGATGTAGACCCGATGTACATTCTTGTTTCCCTTACGGCTTGTATTGTAATGGCATCTGGTGGGGCATGATCTTAGGTCTTGGGTGGTCTTTGGAGAACACAATGTTTTCTCCATCTCGAACCGCTTATTTTTGGCTCTTGAGGGTCGGTCTCGAGCTTCATTTCTAGCGACGACCTCGTCGCACCAAGCTAGCCCGGTTATAGCGTAAACTGCTCAATTGCATTGGGACCTTCGTCCTCGTCATCTTCAGTCGGGTTGCCGTTGAGGTCGGTCCTGATTGTTACCACCTCCATTTTCCCTCTGCGCTTTTTATTACCCGGCGCAGGTCGGCGGTGTATTTCTTGTTATCCTTCCTTCACAAGCTCGTCAATCAGTGAGCCCAGTTTGCAATCTTACGTATCATGACCGTACCCTTGGTGATAGTCCAATACTTTCCGTTAACTTTTTTGGATCCTCCTTTCATAGGAGGAGGTTTTGGGAAAAGCTCGGTGTGAAGCTCAAATATTTCCATACGGATTTGAATAGAGGCGATCATTATTACCGAGGGTTTGGCGAGGTCCCACCTTGATTCTCTTGGTCCTTCTTTATTCTTTCGAGCACTTGACGTTCGGCACCTCGACCCCTATCCTCCGGCTTTCTTCTCTCGATCCATTGCTTTCGTCCCAAATCTCTCTCTTCTTCGATCCGATTCATCCCTTTGACAAAGTTGTCGACGGGGTCCAAAGGCGACTAGTTGTCTTTGGTACATTCACGGGTGATCTCTTTATTGAGCTCGGTCGGATCCCATTCTTGAATCGTTGATGATGTAGAGATCATTACTCTCATCGATTTTAAGGGATTCCATGATGAATCTGGAGGCGAAATTGACATTGTTTCATCCGTCCTTGGCGGATTATAGCGGATCGGACGAAGGTTGTTGGTGGCATCTTACGGTAAGCGCCATTTGAGGCGATCCATGAGGTCTTTGAAGCAATGGATGTTGTTACGGCGGCGGGGTGAACCAACGTCGGCGTTGGAGATTAGCACCTCGGAAAGACCTTACACATATAAATCCTCCATCCTTGGTTTGCCATATTGGTGGTATAGGCAAATAGGAAGTCGGAAGGATCTCCAAGGCCATCATATGCGGCAATATTGGGCCCGATATCGGCGTGGCAAGGTGTATCGAGAATCTCCCTTGAAAAGGAGATAATTCATCCATGTCGGTCGAATCCGGGAGTTCGTTACCGTCCTCTCGGGGAGTGGGAGATCGATAACGACGTCATCATCTCTTCGTGGGGAGTTCGACTCGTCTTTGCTCCCTTCTTTCCGTCTATTTTCATGGGTATCATGTCGAGGTGGAGAACGACTCCGCGGAGGTATGAGGATGAATGAACCTAGTATCGGGCGATCATTATCTCGTGATGAGCGTTGATTGTTTGGAGAGGTAAGCGACCTCGATTGCTGTAACCACCACCGGGCACTCTTGAGGGCCCGCTCCATTGTCCTCTGGTTGAGAAACTACGGAATTGATTGAGGTTGGCGTTGAGGTTGGACCTTTGCTCGACCGAGGACCTCGTGGGGCGATGAACCTCACATTCACCGATCGAGGTCGGTGTCTTCCTCTTCGTTGGGCGGCGATCACGGGTGTATGAAAACATTTTCCATGTGACCATCGGTGTGTGACCGCTGGTGGCGTCGGCAATTCCCTTTCCCGGCGTTGTGTGAACACGATCATCCTCCGCACGGTTGTTACCGACGCCATGTGATGCTAGCATTTGCCGTGTCCTCGCCATTAGATTGTAGAAAACACGACTTTTGTTCAAGAGTTTCCCACAGACGGCGCCAATGATAAATCTAGTATCTGAGATTTATAAAAGCGATAAAGAACACGAGAGACTTTTCGTGGTTCGATCGAGAATGAGATCTCGTCCACGGAGAGATGATCCTCAAGATGTTTACTATAATTTGATTCGACAAGTATCTCTAAAGGGCTCTAGTATTGATAATTTGCTAACCCTTTTACCTTCAATCTAACTCTATTTATACAGCGTAAATCATGTCCCACGAATCCCTTGATTGGCGGACCATAACTCTCCATAATGACCATGATCTCCACCATTATTACCCATGATTCTTGCCGTTTACCTCATTACCGTTACCCATAATTAGGGTTTAGGAATCGTCATCTAGGTGTAACCGAGTAGAGCAACATTGGGCTGGGCAGAGCTCGTTTGGGGCCTGAGAGATCGGGCCATATCTCTGCTGTTGGGCCTTCCCTGCTGTTGGGCCTGAGAGGTTGGGCCATATCCTATCATTTTGACATATAGCTCTTCAACCCCATCCAATTCCAAACACTATGTGGGTGTTTGGCTGAGCTTATAAACTCTTTAAAACAATTTATAAGTTGTTTAAGAGCTTATAAGCTCAATCAACATGTTTGGTAAATTAAGTTGTTAAAGAGCATAAGTTTTCAAAATAAGCTCTAAAAGCTTATAAACTCTATTAAAAAAAACTTCAAAACCAATTTATTTTTTAGTGATGTTATAAGTTACAACAAAACTACAAAATAACTACGATATATTTTCTTATTTCCATGTTTACCTTTGTTATCAAACATTTAGCATCTTATAAGCTTTTAATATATCATATTTTATAAGTTCTTAAAACAACTTATAAGTTGTTGGAGCTTATAAGCTTTCTAAAATAATCTTAGTCAAACACCCTGTTATATTCCCTAAGAGTATAACTTCATGCTCCTCTAAATCACGTTCTTCTTGGAGTCTATCCAAATGATCCATCGACTTCTTCGTTAGCTCAACATCGTAATCCAACTCTCCAAAAGTCTGTTAGCTAAAAACTCTAATCTCATTTTCAATTTTTCCTTCAAAATACATCCTCCTACCCTTGGACTAGGTAATCATTCCGTTTATCCACAACAAATTTTTAAAACCAAGATTCTTCAACCACACTTAGGTTTTAGAAAACAAACAAGCCTTTAACTTTATGAACATGTCATATATTACTATATAATTATATATTACAGTTGCTCGTGTAACATTTGATTTAAATATTTTTATAACATTTTTTGCATGATAGGAGACAAAGAGGCCCCTGCATATATAAACCACCACGAAATAAACAGAGGGACGTGATGACAGTTTGAACATCACTTCAACCTGTCTTCTCATTATTTCTCCTTCCACTATTTTCTTGTGTTTCTTAAAAAAATAAACTAAAACAATTTCTGGAAAATTCCAAAAGTTTGGCAGTACAATTGTTGCAGTGTTGGGTTGCATCAGAATCATCAATCTCCTTCAATTCTAAATCTTGATTCTTTCTATGGTAAACTAATGCTACAATCACTGTGCTTTGACCAATCTTTCTATTTCATGCGATTTATTTTCTTCTTTTCAGAAAGATGCACATATTTTTATTTAAAAATAGTCGGTATTGATAAAAACAAATACGTAAAATTTTGGTTACGAAATTATGTTGTTCCAACGACTAAGTTTGTTGCAGAGTACTCTTTTCATTCTCGATAAGTATTATCAATAGTAAAATATCATATACTGGAAGAATGAATAAATTTATTCTTTTAATTTAATTATTGCATAAAAATAAAAATTAAAATTAATTAAGATCTAGTGTAAAATGATTAACTTGATATTTTTTATAGAATTCTAAAATATGAAACTTGTAGAGAAATAACTTTTATTTTTAAATTAAACACTTATCAAGAAGGATGAATATATCTTTGCTTAAAATGTCATCAAAATTAATCATGGGAAGCTATAGTATTGCATGAACAAACATAAGACGATGGATGTTCATTCTTGGAATTTTGTGACATTTTAAATTTTGGTTTTAAACCGGAATCAGAAATAGTTAAGCACTTTGATGTCAGGTATTAATTTATTGCATTTTCTATTTTTGGGACTGAGAATTATTGAGTAGTTCAGTGTAAGAAAATTGTTGGCTTTGGTTTGAACAAATTAAGAAAAAATTGTTGAGAAAGTGCATTCTAAATATGTGGCTTTGCATTGTCATTTACTCAGCATAAATGCGTCTCATCAAATATATTTTGACTTTTTCAAATCAATTCCTATTTTTGGAATACATGTTTTTCCACATAATAATAGTATTATTATATATAATCTCCTCCTTCCACTCAAATTTTTTGATTCCCACATTCAATCTTTTACGTTATCCATACAGATATCAAGTTCATAATTTAAACCTTTTTTCCCTCAGGAAAGCATGCCCTGCTTTGGAGCTAATTTCAAAATTAACACAAAGTTTTGGTCTCTTTCCAAAATCTTAAATTTTGTACAAAAATCAATTTTTGCTTGTAATTTGAAATTCAAACTCTAAAATCCAAATCAGTTCGTTAGATTCGTTTGAGATATACAATAAATGATGATATTTTGGTGCGAGTAAGATGAAAATTTCCATCTCGTTTATTTGCATATTTCACATGAGAATTCAACGAGTTGATTCAACTTTTAAGGTTGTATTCTTGGTCCGAGGGCCAAAATTGGAATTTTCTATAAAATTCAAAATTCTTAAAAGTAACCAAAATTTTAAGGTATCTTTTGAAAATGCTCCAAAGTTAAGACTGAAGTCATGCTTAAAACCTTATTTGTATGATAAGTATATTAAATTTGGGCATACAAAAAGGGACAAAGGTAGATTGAATTTGGGTATGCAAAAAGGGTATGTAGGTATACTATTCACCTTATTTATCGAGCGTACAAAGTATACAGCCTTTATGTTCTTGTCCTTTGTTTTCTCTTTATGACCTATAGGTAATCAGTATCTCACTAAATCTCTAATTTTACATGCAATAATACTAAATCTCTAATTTTACATGCAATAATTGCATGTAATTTAAAATATGTGAGTGTTAATACTTATAACCAACTAGCTTGCAAATAATGTTATAATAAGCTCGTATAATATTCAATACTCCCCTCCTTACAAACCCTAAACCCTGTCTGCAAATTAAACTAGTTTTCCATCATAAACCTTAAAGTCAGGATGATAAAAACTTACAAGAAATTGTTTTTGAATGAAAATACTAAGAAACTGAAAGGGATCAAATTCGATCTATTTGTATTATATCCGAATTGGTTTTCTGCATTAATTCCTTTGCCTGTGACCTATCTATAAATATGTATAGTCCACCAAAAGATTAATATTTATAAATTAAATATCTGAAGCTTATAGTTCTGTTCCCATACTAATACCTCACTATGACATAAATCTGAAAAAGTTAATTTATTTGATGAAATTAAAAATCTCTTAGAAAAATAATTAATAGCGGATGTTTTTTTGTGGGGTGCGTGGGGGTTGTATGGGGGTAAATGTTACATCTTGTCAAGAGGTCAAATCAAACAGGTGATATATTTTGATTTTTATTTAAAATTTCATTAATTGAACTTTATGTATTTTGGCAGGATTTATCAGAGTAGTCCCATGTGCTTTTTCTTTCAACCCGTAAAATTATTATTAGCAGTGGAAATCAGAGACTTTGCAGTAGTACTACTCCTTCCTTCTCGTCTGCTCAAATACTGTAGCACTTTTCTTTTTTCTTATCTTTTCATAAATTATGAGAATAGTTACTGTAAAAAATATACATAATCTATGAATTAGTAACTTCATCTAAATTTGCTGTAAAATAATATATATTAATCATGAAAATTAATTTTTTAAAGAAAAATAGAATTTCGACCCTTTTGACATTTGAACTTAGATTTACAAATTCATCAAATAAAGTGATAAACCAACCATAGATCTTAACAATTAAAGGATTAAAATAGTTCTAGTTTTATATGTCAAGATTGGTTTAAATTTGATCATTTCCTTAGCATATATATATATATATATATATATATATATATATATATATATCAAATACAAATCAATCATAAAGTATAAAATAAGAATCATTCTCACCTCTTAATTAAATGCGGATCTACGGTAAATCATTACCTTACTTGATGGATTCAAAACACGAGTTCAAATCTCATGAAAACAATTTTTATTTTTACGAATTGAATACTTACGATAAATTCAGACGATTTAATGAGTTCGTAGTTTATCGTTGAGGAGGTTTTACAATAAGCTGTTTCCTATATATATATATATATATATATATATATATATATATATATATATATATAGTTGATGAAGAAAATCTACAAAGTTTTGAAGAACGAAAACATTCTAAAATTATGGTACAATAAAATAATTTTAGAAAGTTTTTGATTCTTGCATAACTTTATATCGTTCTGTACATCATCTTTATACATCTTATGCATAGTTCGCATAATTCTTACTGGATCCAACACTATGCACAGAATAAATTTGATGAACAAATATATAAAATTGTGCACAAAGAAAATATTCTAAAATTGTTACATAATAAAATAGTTTTTAGAAAATTTTCGTTGTGCATAACTTTATGCTATTTGTACATCATCTTTGCATGTCTTATGCATAGTTCGCAAAGTTCTTAAAAAAAATGTTAACTCTCATTTCATCCACTCCATATGTATATTTTAAATTTTTTTGTGTGCACAACTTTATATATATATATATATATGTGTGTGTGTGTGTGTGTGTGTGTGTGTGAAATATGTTTGAGTGATAGGTCCATCGGGTTACATACTGTGTATGGGGAAAGAGAGAATACACCAGTTAGGTAAATTTAAAACTTTCATTTTCATAAAACTGACCGCTCTTGGTGGTAGTAGTTGGTTGAGTCGATAGTTGGTAGTTCGATATTGGTGTCAGCTGTTGGTGGATTCGAGATAAAGGGAGTATTGTACTGAGTGATATCAGTTAGCAAACCTACTTCTTGTTGAGGCAGCGATCGATTGGATTGATAAGCGATGTGCGTCTGGAATATGATGGTTACCGCCTTCGAAAACTTAAAGCGACTTTAAAACACTCAATCAAATATGGCTTAGTTAATTTTGGTTTATCTATCACTAGTATCAAACCGATTCTAATAAAGTATTTTAAAACAATGTTGTGTTGTTATGTGTTGATGATGACGATTCGATAATATGCAATGTATATACGATCTTGAATGTAAGGCGAAAGTAAATAACATTTTGAGTTTTATGTGTTTGAAGAGATCAATTCCTACGTCCACGGATTGATTTCTTAATCAATCCACTAACATGAAATTTGGTCTTGTTGAGTACAAGATATAAACCTAGATACAGAGTTGATCTTACTGTATCTCGCCTAACTTGGCGTTCTTCCTACGTTTGCGGATGCTATGAAACCTCGATTTCTTATGGGTGCGATCGACCTAAACCTCTTATGGGTGCGATCGACCTAGAAACCTCGATTTCTTATGGTTGTAGTCGACCTAAACATCTTGCTACAGTGTAAGATAACTAAGCTTTTAACAACTAACACTTAATACCTACTTGCCCAAACTTCTACACAAACTAGGGGTTTGTAGATGGGTTTTTCAACTAAAAATCTGAATTGTCACAATCGACAAGCTCAGTATGTCTAGGCTTAAGATATATAAATAGTAGTATCCTAAATTTAAGGAAGTATATCTGAAACCTTGGTGATAAGTATATTTGAGCTCGAGGTTTCTTGATAACACTTGTAGACTTCATTCTTGAAATCGTTGTGTGTGAACTTGAGCTTTGAGCTTTAGAATACTTTTGACAATAAGAATGTGCAGCATTTTCATAACCTTCAAAGGTTGGATTTTACGTATTTATAGAAAAGCGGTGAATAGTGCCGTTGGAGATAGCACCAATCACATCCTTTTATTTGTCATTTGAAATCTTTCCATTTGAATCCTCGTATGTCACTATCGAGTCTGCATCATCTTACACTATAGCTTTGCAATTCTAAAAGGTCTCATGGCATGTCGAATCTTCTGAGATACACTCGACGTATGGTAAGTCGAACACTCGAGGCTTAAAAGTTTCGTGTTTTCAAGTGAGTTGACTCGTGTTCTATCGATCGTTGAATTCGGGTTGGACCGATCGAGATTGCTCCATCTTTTATCGTGATCTAGACTCGTGTCTTTTATCGGTTTGATGCTTACTGACAGCGTAGAAATAATCGACTTTGACTTTTCATCGACCTAGCTTTGACTATTGATCGGTGACTTTAACTCCTAGTCGTCGGCATGACTTCCGACATAGGCGATCATTGCTTGGTATGACATAGTCATATCCGGACAATTTACTTACAAAGACTTGAGTCTTGATCTCCGATCTTGATCTTGACATCATTTTCGATATTTGACTTCACTCTAGTAACTCTATGTAGAAATCTTATTTTACACATGCTCGATGATCGATCTTGGATGTTTAATTCACCATACATTGATTATATTTCTAGCATGCATCTATATAATTAATTGTCACACATAGGTATTTACTGTGTTTACCTACAATTTCTATGATAACAAATCTATTACGGACTTTAGCTCGATCTTTTGAATGTATCCGGATGCATATTCTTGATCTTGAGTGAGAGCAATCTATGGAGATACTATAAAATTTTGCCTCCTATGTGGTACTGTGATTTTCAAAATCATTTGTTATGCTAGGATTATCGATTTTCTCTCATCTTGTATTTATAATGCATTCATAGAATCGTATTTAGATAGGATCCTTGCATATATAATAAATACTGATAATTATCTTCAATCCCAAAGATAAATCATATCTAGAATAATTATCTCTAGATATCTAATAATATTATATAATATCTATCTAGATATAGAAGATGTATTAAAATAATACTTAAATCGAGCGAGTCAGTGAAGCTCTCATAGGGAGAGGACGAAATTTTCAGCGATTCTGAGGCCTTGATGGGCCACCCATGATCAATGCAAGGAATAAAAATTGGCCTAAAATGAATTAATTATCTTATATTCAGCCCAAAACATAAATTAATTTATAAATATTTATTAATTTCACTAGAGAATAAATCTTGAGTTACCAATTTATTACCGAAGTTGAGGCGGGCATACACTTACGAATCCTTGTATTTAAGATATCGCACATCCATTAATTATTTATAGCACTCATTTGCTTAAAATAATTAATCTCTTTAATTCCTTAAGTAGTACAACTCAACTTTATTATTGTACTTGAGCTAACTCAACCTCCGGGGTTTAGTGCAATAAACATTTTGAGCTCCTTAAGGAGCGTCATCATTCTAAATGGATCGATGACTCGTCTGGGTAACTAGCATGACATACAACCACGGTCCCCTGAGTGCGGAGAATCTTGAGCTATCTCATGTAACCCTCACTCATAAAAAGTCAGTGATGATGCAGAACTTATATTCACCTAAAACCTTATCGAGATTTAGATCAGCGTAAAGTCACCGAGATCTAGGTTCTTCACGACCTTGGATAGAAGAACTCATCTCACTATGATCCATCAATCGTCAAGACTTACATTGGTTGTATACTAAAAGCGAGAATGATTGAGCTTATATACAATGTTTTCTGTTACCACTATTGCAATCTTCTATCCGAATTATTTACTTGATTGCATATATATGTCTTTATCTCATACAAAACTTGATCATACGATGTGTAGAAGATCACAGAAGTTTGTATGATTGGTTAATCTTATTGAGATATAAAAAGGATCACAGCTGAGACAACTTGAGGACGAGTTGTCGGTATAGGCTGCAGTATATAGAAGAAGTGACTTAACTTGGTTGCTTGTCTATGTTGGTACGTCTTGACGTATTGATGGATCACAGTGAGATGAGTTCTTCTATCGGTATCGTGAAGAACCTAGATCTCGCTAACTTTACGTTGATCTAAACCTCGATAAGGTTTTAGTGAGTATGAGTTCTTGACCATCACTTTAACTTGTTATGGGTGAGAGTTACATGAGATAACCCAGGTTCTCTTGGGTGGTAGTAGTACTTGTATGTCATACTAGTTACTGTATGGAGTCACCGTATCCGTTTAGGATGATGGCGTCTTCTTAAAAAGCTCAAAGGTTTATTATACTAAACCCTGCGGTTGACTATAGCTCAAGTACAATAATAAAGTTGAGTGGTACTACTTAAAGAATTAAAGAGATTAATTATTTTAAGCGATCGAAAAGTTATATATAATTAATGGATGTACTATATCTTAAATACGGGCATTCGTAAAGTCTAAGTGCAAGCCCGACTCGACTTTGGTAATAAAGGGTAAATCGACATTTATTCTCTAGTAGAATGAATAAATGTTTATGAATTAATTATGTTTGGGCTGAACATAAGATAATTAATTCATTTAAGCCCATCTTTAGTCCTTGCATTTGATCCTTGGGTGGCCCATCAAGGCTTAGTGTTCTTTGGAACTTTAAGCCCCTATAGTAGAGTCACACTGGAACTCTGTTTGATTCTCCATAATCTAGAGATATTATCGATATTATTAGATATCGAAAGATAATTATTCTAGATTGTTTTATATGCAAAGATATGATTGTGTTTATTAGATATGCATGGATCATATCTAAATATGATTCTAAGAATGCATTATAAATACAAGGTGAGAGAAAATCGGTAGTATCCTATTCCTATGTGATTTTGAAAATTACAAAGAGAAAGAAGGAGACAAATTTTTACGGTATTCTCTCGCTTTCACTCGACATTGAAGTTTTAGCAATCGGGATATAGTCGGAAGATCAAAGTGGAGTCTTCAATCGATATTTTATCCGAAATTCACGGTAAACACGAAAGCACCAACATATCGTAATTAATTATATAGATACATACTAGGTATATAATCGATGTATGATGAATTAAATATCGAAGATAGATCATCGAGAGGATAAAATCATATTTCCCTACAACTAGTATCAGAGCCTGGGATCAGAATCTTGGCTTTGTTGGATTAATTCACGTTTGATTATTACGTGCACAATAATTAATTGTAGGTCTGTCGTTCATCGTGGCTCGAATGTTTTTTTTTGTTGGATTCGTTTTTCACCACGAGAAAATCCGTGGTTAGATTAGGATTTATTTTTTGTAAATCAAATCTGTAAAAACGAATAATAAAGACGAAGAATGAGACGACACGACAGAAGCCCGTCGCGCGGCGTGACGGGGGCACATTGGCAGCAGCGCACACGACAAAGTGCATGGCCGTGCCGAACGTGCGGGCGGAACAGAAGCTCGGCGGCACTCCGACGGGGCTGGCGGTGCACGTTAGGCATGCGACCGCCTGATGCGACGGTATAACGCCCGGGCGTGCGATTGGTCGAGATGGCGCGAGCTCGGTGCGGGTGCCCGTCGCCTGCAGCGCGGCGGGCCCGGCGTCTGGCGTCGGGATCTGCGTTCGCGGTAGCCGGCAAATCGACGCGCGTCGCTAGCGACATAACCACGCACGATGCTCGGCTCGGAAGCACGTGTTCTTGCACCACAAATATAAACATTGTGTTTAATTTAAGAACTTCGGTATTAGGTTATTCTTAATGAAGGCGGGTTACGAATCGGTTTAATCAATATGCTTAATCAAATTATCAATAATAATATTGTTTCCATAAATCTTTTCTTATTTGAATTCCAGTTGATTTGATGTAATTAATATGTCCTTTCAATAATAATAATAATAATAATAATAATAATAATAATATTATTATTATTATTATTATTATTATTATTATTATTATTATTCTTAGTCTATGACCAAGAACAAAGAGAGCCTCTGAGCATTTAAAACAGAAAGTAAACATATTTTATGGGCGAATCGAAAGGAAATTAAATAAGCGATTTTCATGAGCGAATAAAGTAATTCCTAATCGGGACGCATGCCATACACTTGCACTGAATAATAAGCATACCATACTAGTATACTAATCACTAAGGCCAAAAGGAGTATATGGTAATGAAATATAATTTACTGGATTATTCTTATCGAAATAAAAATAAAGTTAATTGTGAATAACTTGACTTTTAGACTAAAACTTGAGATGTTATGTCACATTAATAGTGTGGAAAGATACATATGAGACTCGGCCCATATAGCAACTCAGGCCCAATATAACTCTGGACTCCAATCTAAGTTAAGCCCAAATACATTCCAAATACAAATTTTTACCCAAAAAAACGAAATTTCATATATACTATCTCGTAGGATCCTACAAATAAGCACTACAATTAATTGTTAAATAACTCATCGTGATTGATTGTTAATTTGAGACTTATGTACAAACCTTAAAGTGTTATTCCTAAATGACCTGTATTAAGTGGCGGAAGCAGAAATTTTTGAAGAGCCAACAATTATGCAAAGATGACATGTATGTGAAATATAAAACTTATTTGACCAGACACAAGAAAGAGCAAATAAAAGTCAACTAAAACCGCATAAATGAGTAGCCAAAGCGGGCCTCTTCAAGAGACGGCAGTAGACCTACCCACAGAAAAATGTTAGGTATCATTCAAACAAAAACTTTCATCTTTTCCGAACTTCATTAAAAACAATACTAAAAGTAGGCATCCAATAACACGTTTCCATAAAAGAAAATAAAAAGCAGATTCGATCAAATCTATTAACTCTTAACTAGCCGAGTTAAGTATCCAAGTCCTTTATTCAACTTTGGTGGTACAAGTATCAATTTCTAGCGAGATCAATATTTGTAAAGTCGGATCGGTGAACCTTTTGTGGCTCCAGCATTATGTCTCCTCCACCTTCTCATTCGAATTGACCACTTCCCATCGGTAAGTCTTGACAACATTATGAGCAAAGCCAATATCGATATTCTAGTGTATTCTTTTCGGGGCACATTCTCGGCCCTCCAAATAACACGTGGTGTGTGGAGGAGGTGCTTATCCTCGTCATACCTTGTGGATTGAATCTCTCGGCTCCTGAAATACTCCTTTAAATCTGTGGATTCATGTTGGTTGTACTCACTATCCAAATACCTACAAATCGGTCATTTCATTTTAAATTTGCTCACACAAACTCTTAAAATATACATTGTGCATTTTACTAGTAATTACCTTCCGACCCTTGGGGATAGTGTCTTGAAGGCGAAGTCGATGGAAGGACAATTGATGTCGGAAGGCAATCTTGAAGATCGAGCTCTTGGGTGAAGCCGGCCGGCGGAAGATTGAAGCTTGAAGATGAAGGCTAGAGACTTATTCTTTGAAGGATGAGAAAGAGTTGAGATATGACTAAGTGTCATGTCGAGGCGTGAACTATCAAAGCCGGGTGCAAAATCAAAGTTGTTGCTAGGAGTCAAAGGCGTCTATCGATAATCAAGTTGACTATGAACATCTACGATCGACTAAATGCATCATCGCGACAAAAGATGAGTCTAGTCATTGATGATAAGGAGATGCAACCTTGACCGCCCACTTGAGTTAATCTTGACAAAACACGAAATCAAGTCGAAAATTATTTAAGTCTTGAGTGTTTGACTCACCACGTTTGTAGCGTGTCTGCGAAGATCTTGATATGTTATACCATATTTTCGAGTTCTGAGTTATAGTGTATGATGATGCGATATTTGTTAGAAGGCGTGTGAGGATTCTCAACGGGAAGAATTTAGAAGAAAAATAGAAGGATTTGAATGATTGTCCCTCCACTAGTCTTATTCCTTTCTCTATATATGTGCGAAACCGACATTTGAAGGTTCTTGAAATCTTTGCTGATTGAAATCTCAAGTATTGACTAAAACCTTAAAGCCAACCAAACAACGATTTGAAGAAGTATTCATTGTATTAGTAAGACTCGAGAGCTCACATATACTTATTAGCTCGAGACTTGACATACACTTCCTTACGTCTATGATATTTTCCTATATATCTTAAGCTGAACATCCACGAGTTTATAGTGCGTGATAATGCGGATCTCTAGTTGGAAAACTACTCTACTAAACCCTCTCAAAGTTAAGTAGAAGTTTGGGTAAGTAAAACGAAGTGTTAGTTGCTAAAAGCTTGGTTTCTAGCACCGTAAGCTAGAGGTTAAGCCATTGTGTCCTAAACACGTTAGTGGTTTCTAACACCGACAAGCGTGGGAGGAACACCAAAGTTCGACGAGATACTCTAGAGTTACCTAAGTGTCTAGGTTTACACTTATATCGTAAACAAGACTAATCTAAAGTTAATCGTTGACTAACAATCGGTTCATGGATGTAGGATTGGATCTCTCGAACCACGTAAAACTCAGCGTGTTATTTATTTTGAGTTCTGCTTTAAAATTATATGTTATTGAACTGTCATTAGCAGCACAACAATGTTTTGAAACTCTCTATCTGTAACAGCCATCTAATCCTAATGACGGATTAGTAAGGACTATTACTTGGAACAGTAAACAAGGAACATGAAAGACCATTGATCATAGACTTGTGAGGCATATATTAAGTAAACTTTAGAACTTCGAACCATTAGAGATAAGCACACATAATTTACATGTGGGACTAGACAATCAGATCCTTAACAAAAGGGGTTCAATAGATCTGAAGGTATTTAAGTAGTCAACTTCAAAACATAACATGGTGTTCTTTTGAAGCGGAAAATATGTGAATACACATATGACGATGTGAATTCAAAGTTCTAACATATCAGCGACAAAAGGCTCCGACTGCTCAACACACCTCCATCCATCATCTGCTCAACCTGCACATTTAAAAACAAACATGCAGGGCTGAGTACAAGAATGCACTCAGTGGACTTATGCCAAAACATTTTATCAACTTTAAATTACACTGCCCCATCATGGTAGGACACTGAGGGTTTTATTTGAAAGACCTTGTGCTTACTAAACATTCCATCATTTCATAAGCGTTTATGCGGCGGACATATTTTATTTGTATGTATGATCCATATCCTTTCCTTTCCTCATAACATCATCATTAGCGTAGTAAGTAGGCCTCCTTCTACGTCGTTTGTGATCGATCGAGAATTGTCCTTCGGCTACAATCACCCTTATGTGTACACGTTAATCCTAGCGGTAAATTTACCCTCGGCATAAGATCCGATATCGATTTTCATTCATATGTTGGTAGCGAACCAACAACATTCATGGATAGGATACATACATAAAAACATAAACATTTGGGCGGGTAATTAAATAAAACATTTCATCATCATTTCTTGAAATAAAGCATCGTAAATAAAACATTTCATAAGCATTTTATCTTTGATGAGTATAGTAAAACCCACTTGAGTGCGTATGCTTCTTTCTTAAACGTCCTTTAACGTTGACGATCGAATCACGTCCTACCTTTACGTAAAGAAACTAATTTAGTAAGTCGGTCGCATTTTCGAGAAAGTCAAAGTTTAATAAACTTTGATAACTTTCTAAAATAATACTGTATCTTCTAACCGACTTAGTACGTCTTTTATCGAACATCTTAACTTATAACGTTTCTTACTTGATAGAAGCGAAATATGATTCATGAACTCATATTAATGATTGAGTCGAACATCGAACTTATACTAACGTCTTTCGATAAAATAATCTCAATTATGAGATCGTCTCTTATAAAGAGATATTCTTATATTTCTAATACGTGTTACATGTATTAGTATATTTATTTAACATATCATATTTCTAAAAGGCGTACAACATAATCTTATTCACGTATTAACGTGTTTCATACGTTTAGACCAAAGTCGACAATTTTGACTTTTAATAACCTATAATTTCGAATATTCACATATATGTTCATAAATTTTCATATAAATCGATTTTCAATCGATTTCTAAACATATTCTCATACCTCTCGATTTTTCACGTTAATCAACAATCATGTTCGATATTAAACTTAAGTATGACTTAACTTATACAATACATATTATTTTTCACAACATAAGTTACCTAACGTAACGTTTCGACATAAACATAGTATACCTTATTTTTAAAAATCACATAAATTCATAGTATGTCTAAAACATATTTTTAGCACATAATATGTGATTATACATGATAAAATAATTTCAAAACTTTGAAACCTTATATTATAAGGTTTGCCCTTTTGTGGTAATTAACAAAACTTTTTAAAAAATTCTTATAAATTCACATAACACACTATATTAATATAGGATCAATAATATGTAATAATATTGATCATGAAAAAATTGTACATCACCTTATTTTACTATATAGTTTTCGGTAATTTCAATACATATAACAAACATTTTTCAAAAATTTCAATTAATTCACACAACACATAATCAACACCATATATCATCACTATAACATAATTTTCATCAATTATAACTCATACATCAATATACCTAGAGCCGTATGTTCGAAATTTTGACTTAGGTACAATAATTCTTTTAAAATTTCAATAAATTCATACAACACATTATTATGAATCTACATCACTTATATGCTATAATATCATTTAAATATCAATCATACATCAACATATTATTTTTCATATATTTTGGTAATTTCGAAATATAGGTTAATGTTTTCAAATATTGACATAAAATCATATAAGCTTAATTAATACCATAGATCATTATTCCATGCTCAAATCAACAATTAAAAATGTAATATTCCGAAGAAACAAAAGCCTAATTACGATATTTAAATCCGTAAATTAGGGTTTTGCCGAGTATTAATTTGAAAGACATCGAATATTAATTTCCATTCAGTCACGAAGTAACGAATTCCTTTTTATATTCACTGAGAATTGTGAATTTAGGGAATAGAATGTTATGAAGTAGTTCGGCAGTATAATTTTAACGTCGATTGCGTATCGATAGTTAAAATTTCATGAAATTTTCTAAGCAGCGAAGCTTGGAATTAAATTCCAATATAAATGGAATATTATTAATAAAGTAAGTACTATCTTACTACAACCATTTTGAGATAAGTCGATTATTAACGTTTTGAGGCGTTTGAGCGTTAACGTCTGAGGCGAATTGAAAAATGGGTTTAATGATCAAGGAATTATAGAATTTATTTCCTATGATTATTATGTGTAATTACAGTATTATTTAGCATTAAAACAATGCTAGATCATTAAGAATCGATAATGTTCAATTTTGAATTTTGAAAACCACAATTGAAAATTAGGGTTTTCACATAAATGATACCATTAATTTTCTTATGATATAAATTATCATCTAAACCATATGTTATGACATATATACGTATGAATGGCACGAAAATAACTTATGTACCCTTATGAAATGAAAGAGCCGTGACCTATGTTTAAACACCAGATTCACGTCACTTTTGATATGTTTGCTATGTGATGTTTTAATTATTCAAGTGACATGTATTTTATTTTTAGGATTGTACCTTGATTAATACATATGGATTGATACATAAAATAATAAAATCATCACTTTTGGAACCCTATAGCCGTGGCTCCATCACCCATTGTGCATGCTTGATTGATCGATGCCCAATATGGTGTAAGCTTTTAACACTAGCTAATGATCACTAAGTGAGTCATCACCCACTAATTAAAAAGGCTCCCAATTATTTTATTATATTTGTGAGTGTCGTGTGAGAGAGAGAGGGATACATAGGGGAGGACTCTTCTTCTTCTCCTCATTCTACTCATCCCAAACTTTTGAACACTCAAACACTCTCCTCCCTCTCTCCCCATTGCTGCCAAAAACCGAGAGCTTCCCCTCCCCTTTGAAAAAAATTCTTGTTCATTTCTTCTTCTTCTCTTCCACCAAGCTTGACACCCTAAACATTTTCCTTGAATCCATACCATTTCAAAGGTAAGAATCGAACAAGGCTTCAATTTTCCTCTTATTTTTACAAAAAAATTCGAAAGTTTGATCTTGATAAATGTATATGTTCTTGATGTCCCTGTTTGCAAGTTTTTATTTATGTATATGTTCTTGATGATCCTTGTTTATAAAATGAAATAATGCGTGTTAAGTTTGATCTATGTTATTGCATGTGTATTGTTTGTAAGGATCTAGCAAAGCATGTTAAGTTTGAAGCTTAGATCATGTTAAGAAATCCATTCGAAAATGTTATAAGATTTTCTTGAGGATCGAATGTTTTAAAAATTATTTTGAGGTTAGATTATTGATCTATGATATGATGAGAGTTCATAGTGATTTATTTGGAATTTTTAGAAAATCTATCTTATATTTTTGAAATAACGAAGTTAAGAAAAATTATATCTTGGTGTATAATTTTTATTTTAGACATACAATGGTATATTAATGATCTAGGACCTTGATTATGTGTTACATGAATTTATTAAATTTTGAGAACCAAATGCCCAATTATTTCAAAATGACCGAGGCTTTACAAAATTATATCTTGGTGTATAATTTTATTTTAGACATCTGATAGTATATTAATGATCTAGGACCTTGATTATGTGTTACATGAATTTATTAGAATTTTTGGAAACCAATTACTCATTTGTATCAAAAAAGCCGTGAGCTACAAGCTCAAAATGGTGATGATTCAAATGGTTTTTGATGAATATTATGATGTTATATTGTTATACTATAGTATATAAGCATGGTGTATTTTGTTGGAATTTTTATAAAATGTTTGATATATGTTTGGAAAATACCGTGAGCTTAAGGATGTTAATCCTTGATGAAGGAATGGATTATGATGGACTATAGGTTATAAATGTGTTGTAAATTAATGTTGGGACCTTGTACTAATTATATAAAAAAATTTAGAATTGTTGGACATTTTTAAAGAAATTACCGTGGCCTATATAAATGGATAAGGTGATGCTCGATTTTTATATGGTTAATATTAATACATATTAATGACTATAGTGTATAATAATACACTATATGAAATTAGAAAAAAATTTGGAACCCATTTGGAAATTTTGAAAAATTACCGTGAGCAATAAAGGGAGAATAAGGATTTTTAAATCCTTTTTAATTAAGATTAATAATATATTATATGTCTAAAAATTATTTCAGACATATTTGAATTTTATAAACATAGATTACTATGTTTGTAATGACGATTATATTTAATAACGTTATAAATGAAATATAATGCTTAATGAATAAATGGATTAATATTTAAGAAAATATTAATAAAGTTTATCGATTCGTGACAAATCGAGGATTAGGACTTTCTGAAAGAAATCGATTGAAAATCAATTTAGAATTTGAGTTAGTAAGGAAATTCTAATAAAAGTCAAAATTGTTGACTTTTAAAGTCAACGTCTGAAATCGTTCGATAAATACGCTAATCTGGCGTAAAAGTACTAATTAGGTAAAGAAACCTCATTGGTGAAAAGATTTCATAATTGAAATCCTTGTATCGAGAAGCGATATAATCGTTGAGCGTTTAAATCGGAAAGGTTAAAGCGAAATAGTTGAGCGTATCTCGAAGAGCGAGGCGGTTATTGAAATACTTAATTGAGCGGTATTGAATTCGTTAAGGAATTCAATTTATATCGATATAGAATATCGAAGTTTATTCTAGACTTTGAAAGTCTCGAAATCGTGAGCGACGTACTAAACATCGCTTTTACGTAAAGGTGTGAATGACGACGACGGTACGGGCGTTGACGAGTAATCGAGTTAAGGCGAACAATAGTCGGTGGACTTTCTTTCTAAACAAAGCGTGACTTTGCTATACTTTCCAAATGAATTTATTCGATGCTTATTTCATTTGTTGAAAAATGTTTACAAGATTACACGCCAAAATGTTTATGTTTTGTGTATGTATCCTATCCTGAATGAATGATATGAATGTGTTGGATAGCTTCCAACTTATGAATGAAATCGATATCGGATCCTATGCCGGAAGGCTTATACATGGCTAGGATTAACGTGTACACCTAAGGTGATGTGTCTTTGTAAGGACAAGTCGCGGCCGATCACGACATCGTGGGGAGGCCTCGCTTCACGACGTTCGACTATGATGTTATGATGAAAGGATAAGGGATATGGATCATACATGCAAGAAAAATGCTTGGCCAAGCAAATGTTTATGAACTGATGAAAATGATTTAGTAAGCATAAGGTATTTCAAATAAAACCCTTATGTCTTACCATGATGTGGCGATGTAATTCGAGAATGTTAGAATGTTTTCGGCATGAGTCCAGAGTGCATTCTTGTACTCGACCTGCGTGTTGTTTTAAATGTGCGAGGTTGGTGTGATGATGATGATGGAGGGTGTTGAGGAGTCGAGACGGCCTTTTCGTTTATGTTAAGAAACTTGAATACACATCGTCATATGTGTATTCGCACGTTTTCATTGCATTTTGAACTATGATGTATGGTAATATGATATTGACGGTTGAAGTCCTTGGATCATTCGTATTCTTTTGGATCATTGGTGCAGCCCATACGGTATATCCGGTTTTATGTGCGTTATGTTCGAGCATGATAGTATACATGTGATATGCACCTATAATAGTCTTTCGTGAACCGTAAATCTTGTCCGTCGACCAGCCTCCTAATCCGTCCTTGGGATTGGGATAGTGAAGGCGAGCTGCTGACAGTGGTATCGAGGCGGTTTGCTCTTTGAAACAAAATCTCCTTTCAAAATTAAGTCAGATTGAGTCACTAGACTTCTAGAAATCGACTAACTATACTCAACACTCCATCACATCCAACTCAGTAGGACGAGGTAAATTATTTCTTCCTCAACTCTTGAAAATGAAAAGTTTATTTATGAATAAGATTGAAATCATATTTTGAAGGAAAATGATGATTTCAAAACTCGCTTTTGAAAATCAATGAAAGTAGACCAATGTTGGGAAAGAGATGTATGATGTTTGAAATGAAACTTATGAGTAAGAAAATTCAAAACTCTATTTTGAAATCAAACAAGTTATTATGCAAGTGATCAAGATTTGAGATGAAAGTATATGTTTGAGCGGGTTGAATGGTCGATGTTGAAAGGATGAATTAAATTGATATACATGTATGAATTGATTATGTTGTCATTTGGAACTTTATTTTCAAATTTGAAGATTTGTTATGATAAATGATATGTCATCACAAGAAGAACATAGACTATATAAGGAGCATGATCACGTGTTGCAAAAGAACACGAATGCAGAACCTTCTTTCCCTTACAAGAACAAAGGCGATAGGAAGAGCGAAAGTAGCGATAGCTTCAACACGAGCGACAAAAGGCGAGTGTGGAGATAAACAAAACGACTTCGACTTTGGAAATGAGCGACATCGGCATTGCATCACAACCGACATGGGTGACCATCGACTTTGACTTTGACTTTGACTTCGAATGTCAGCGTCGACTTGAATACGTGGATATGGTAGTCGTACTACGTCGGCATTTGCCTCGGATTTTGGCACGATCGAGCAAATTTTCCGCACTGCGCAGTAAATTTGTTTTATTCAGTTCTCTTTCGTTAGGACTCCGATTTACGCGTGGTTTTCACCTGCGTACTTCTAACACACTGAACTTCAGTTGTTATGAAAGACAGAATTCCTATTTCTATCTCCAAAATGCACTAGAGTCTGTTGAAAGTTAGTTCGAGTTTTATTTAGAACAAAGATCTCATAGCATAACATGTACCTTAGAACGCTACTAGGTAATAAGTTTCCGCGTAGAATAAGAAAGATATGATATGTGTTGTACCTTATGACGTTTATCTACCTTATAGATTGTTTAGTTTAACCTAGTTGCCTATCAGATGTACTTAAGTTATCCTATCTGCTTATCGGATGATATTAGTTTGACTTATGTTAGTTTTGATCGTGACAGATGGAGGAGATGCGTTACACCGCTAGGAGAAGGATAGGATCGAATGCTACACCCGAGGAGGTGGTGCGCACATACCGAGAGTGTTGGATATGCTGGGGCGAGGATCTAGGGGAATTTCTGACGTACTATCTCCGACTTTGGAGGAATGCCCGAGCATATGGCGTGACAGATTATGACGGCATCAAGCGTCTCTTGACCATACTTCCATGTGATTGGGAGGACTATGCTCGAGAGGTATCGGGAGACTACATATATCGTGTGCCCGGAGGCTATGACTTGATCGGTGATTTGCAGTTAATCGGTCGTCGACATCGTGTCTGATGTCTATGGAGCTGCAGGGGACCTATCTCCTCCACGAGTACACTGGCGCGATGAGTCGCGGAATGGTTATGCTGCGAGGTTCCACGGTAGGTTGATCGTGTACCCGATACGACGATTGATGAGGCGAGGCTCGCCCAGTGGATGAAGCGGCGAGGCCGAGAGCTTTGGGAGCTCTGTCTTTCCTCGTTGACATTCGGACATCCGTTGCATCCACCACTACCGTCTCTACCACCGATGACAGCTCCACCACCTCGGTGAGCCTTGCGCTGGGCGGTGAGGATGCGGTGTCGGACCACGGTGATGGTTTCGGTCGATGCGTGTCATTACGGTCCGATCGTCGCGATTACGATCCAGACATGCGAGATTACGGCTTGATCGCGATATACATATGGTGGGAGATGACGGGCGAGGAATCTCTAGAGTACATGCGAGATGATGACTACGGCGAGGAAGAAGATCTTGAAGAGGACGAGGCGAGGAAGACTCGGATGAAGATAGTGAAGTGAAGACTTAAGTAGATATGTAGTAGTATTTGAATGTGATTTGGGTATGTTTTATTTTGTAAGAAAGTGGTGAAAAAGGAAAAACTTGATGTTTTGTAAGGCTATAAAAGCCGATATGCATGTGATTTCTTTGTAATGCTTTATAAGCCGATGCGTAAGTAACTTGTTTTGTAAGTAACTATTGATCCTAAAACAGCTTTTCCTATGGCACAAAATTTTCAATATATATATATATGACCCGGAATGGGCTTTTGCGGCAATTTTCATATGACAAAGATGAAATGTTTTATTAAAGTTGTTTCTGATGAGGATATGATGATATTATGTATGTTGAAATAACTAAGTAATGTGTGATACTAATTATATGTTTTACATAACGAATACCTCCTAGACAAGATCTGAACAAGGAATTAGAGGCGGGAAGAGGAAGACCTAGGGAAGAGGTAGAATCCTAGAACGAAGTCGAGGATATACCACAACCACCTCCACCTCCACCGAGCAGGGATAGAGGAACTATTCCTCGAGACAGAACCCTCGTGTCTTCAATGGGAAAGGAAATCCCGAGGCGAACAATGGATAAGAACCATGGAGCAGTTTTTAACTTTCTAAGATGTACAACGCAGAGTGTTTGTCATGTATAACTTTCGACAATGGACTGTGACTTGGTGGGAAGCCGAAAGAAGACTTTCTGGCGAGCAGATGGAAGAGTTTACGTGGGAGGATTTTAAGAGAGGGTGTGTGACAAGTATATACCAAAGAGCTATAGGAAAAGAAGGAGCCGAATTCTTCGTGTTAAAGCAAGAAAATGTCCGTAATTGATTATGATCGTACTTTTGCGATATGTCGAGATATGCCTTTGGATCAGTGGACACGAGACTTGAAAATGTCGGAAAAATTTAGGTCGAGACCTAAGGCGGTAGATCGGGATGTCTCTCGCGATCTTGGAGACTTGACCTATACGAGGATCTTGGACGAGCTCGGATATTGAGGCGCGATGCACGAAGACAAGTCGGTATCGGCTCGGGCCGAGAATACAATGGATAAGGGAAAAAGGAAGTGGGAAGCAAATCGAAATACCAGCGGGGAAGTTTGAGAATCGGTAACAGCGACCATGGCGAGGAAACATAGCACGGCCGGAGACGGGGTTGGAAAAGGCGACTTTGTTCCTCAAACAAGAGGCCCACAAGAGCGGATGAGGGCTCTTCCGTGCCGAAATGCTAAAGACGCACAAAGGAATGTGCATGGCGGGCGGTGGAAGCTGTTTCAAGTCGGGATGAGAGGGCACTATGCCAACAATTGTCAGTGCGCCGAAAACAATTGTGAGACCGAATCAACTCGGCGATGCCCGACCGCTCGGGGCTATTCAATTCCAGCCCCAACCTCGGCCGCAATTCCGGCACCAACCCCAACAATTCCGGCAACAACCGTGGCGACAACCAACAAAAGGCGGCAACCACCGCGACAGCGCCAAAGACAACGGAACCAACAAGGGCGAGCACCCGTCGACCTCGGTAAGCGCGGGCTAGAGCATATGCCTTACAGAAGGCAAAGCGAATGTAACCGAGGAACGGCGGTGTGGGAATTCTTCTCAACATAAGCGTAATAATATTGTTCGATCTGGTGCTTCACATTCCTTTATAGCAAGATCATGTGTAGAAATGTTGGAACTTAGGTCTGAAAAGGCAAGTCAAGATATGAGAATCTCTTCACTATAGGAGGGATTATGGTATTACACATATCTGCTCGAACCTAGAGTTGACACTAGGATCACTTAAGGTTACGGCGAATAATCGAACATAATACCCATGGGTGGCGTAGACATAATCCTAGGAATGGGTGGTTAGCTAGAAATCATTCCACGATTCTTTGCAAGGAAAGGAAAATTTCATTTCACTTTCCTTGAAAAGAAGCTACGCACTTTCACGGAATCAGCATGGGAAAGAGAATCCCGATTGTATCAGCATTGAAGACGAGAAGAATGATAAACCAAAAAGGATGCCATGCATTTCGTTTACACGAGCGGAGAAGATAAACCAAAGCGAAGATTGAAGACATAGAGGTTGTTCGAGAATTCTCGGACGTATTTCTAAAGATCTACCGGGATTACCTCACGATGAGACAATTGGAATTCACCATCGACTTGGAACCGAGATTGGAAAACTTTTCATGACAACTTACAAGCGGTATGGGTTCATAATTCAAGACGAACACTTTTAAAGTTTGAATCAATATGTTCTTTGAATAAATAATTGGAAGATAGGGTCCGAAGACCAGAATGACGACTACTGAGATGTCTTTGGTCATATGGGCTGGCCAGACCCGTCACAAATACTTCTCAGTCACATGAGGGCTTGGTTTCAAAAGGACATTTTATAAACTTTCTGGTTGTAAACTTTTTGAGAAAAAGTGAAATCAGTGATATCTCATTTAAAACTAGGTCGTAGAGTTGAATTCTATGACGAACTTGGGTAATGAATAAAATTGAAACATCCTATAACTCGTAATGGGTTATCATAAATTATAAGGTTTCTCAAAATATGATACATATCAAAACTTAAATCCACATAACTAACTACTGACTCTTAACTTAAACATTTTATATTCTCTTTGTCTTGGAATCCTTTTACTATGGATATTATTCGTGAGAACCAACTATTAATTCGATCACGTCTCTATTAAGTTCTAATAGTCAACTTGGAGTTTCATTTAGTGTGAACATCTAAAGGGAAAGACTATACTCATGTTACTATCGCATAATGACATTCATCATTTTGAAATCATCATTCAACTCTTGCCGTCATCATTTCCATTTCAACTTGTTGGTCTTTTCTACTTGTATTTATTCTTATTTCCATCCTTGCTTCTATTATGATGGACTAAAATTCTCATAATTCATATTTCTATGTTCTTTAGCAAAAGGGATCATACATCTTAAGCAGGTCTACGTTCTTTTTGGGATAACCTACTCATTGTTACTAACAACTTGTAATTCAACGATAATAACATAACTCGTTCATACCAATACATCTCATTGAATTCTACGAATTCAAACATTTCACTTTTGACATATCATTGTCAATTCTTTCTCATATTTCTTTCAACTCTTTCTCATCTCTCTTTCCTCTTCACAACTTAAAACATCATTTCAACCATTTTCTACTTCAAACTTTCATTTCCATTCTTGTCTCTTCACTCTGCACCATTCTTATTGTTTTAACAAAACAATTGCTACTTATATAACTTTATAAAACATCTCATAGATACCTATCTTATTCCTTACTTAACATTCTATTCCCCAAATTCGTATATTGTTCTTAGATTAATTCGTGTAAGCAATAGTCGATTCGAAATTCTGTTGTGTAGAATTTCAAATGAAGATACTATGCCCAGTCGCAAATGACATTCGTTCATCGAAGCTTCCATTCCTTCATGTAACATTCCAAATTCACATTCGTCAAGTCATACTTAAAAGCTTTCTAAGTTCTCAAGTTCTCGTGGTTCATCAAGCACTACGGCATAGAGAAAGTCTTAGGATCTCATTCAATCTAAGTTCTTGGTAAAAGTGATCGTGAAACTTAGAGCATATCTACGTTCTTTTTGAAAACAAACTTTTTGAAAAACAAACTTCACATCTCGACCACTTTTCATAAATAACATTGTATTCATACTTTCTGACATATAACTCTATATATGCCCATCATTAATACTCACATACCAACCGGGTATGAGCTTTAACTTCCTTAAGTTCATCACAAACAAACCACTCACATACCAACCGGGTATGAGCTTTAACTTTCTCAATTTCATCATAAACAAACCACTCATTGGTTTCATCAATCATTGAATTATAAAAATTCAAAGCTATTTCATTTCTTTTTCAAACGGCATGTCCATTTTTCAAAAACTTTCTCATTTCTCAAGTTTCTCTCAAAACTGTAACATAAGCATAAGACTCTCAATACTTTTAAAATCATACCTTTACTTTTGAAACCACTTTTCCTTGCCGGTTGAGCTTGATGAGCTGGGCGTTGAGCGAGATGACTAACTCATGAAGTCTAGTGATTCAAGCTAGACTTTAGATAGAAAGAACATTTTTGGTTCAAAGCAAAAGAGCTGCTCGATACCGTTCATCACGGCCGGTTTGGCTCTTCCTTACGGACCGTGACTTGGGGTTTAGGTTAAGTAATCATGAAAGAATAGGGTTTTCAACTCATTTCCTCTTACGAAGAAGTATGGATTTCCAAGCATGAGCGAGATCGAGGATAGAACAAAATAACTTATAAAGAGATGATACGAAGGTTCGAGACAAAACAACAACTCTTACAAAACTTTCAGCGGAATATCAAGAACTTTAACATAGTAACAAACTATAGCGGAGTTGAGAGTTTGGCGTGGAATAAAACAGCGTGAGACATGCATATTGAGATGCATTCTCAAAGGCGAACCAAAAATACTTCATACTACTTGGCAAAAGATTCCGCTCAACTCCGCTACTGTTCCATCACTTTCGAACTGCACATTTAAAAACAAATATGCGGTGAGTACAAAGATACACTCGGTGGACACGTGCGAAAACATTTTACTTTATGAAATATTGTCTTTGCCTCATCACGATGAGACGAGGGTTTTATTGAAAGGCCTTGCGCTTACTAAAACATTTTCATTACTTTCTCAAAATCATCGCTTGCATGACATTTTCTCATAACAATGTATATTCCAGTCGGCTATGGATAGCAGCGTGGGAGGAGGCCTCACTTCACCCGGACGCTTCGATCGATCATAACCGCAATTCGACTAAAGTGTACACAACCCTAGCTAGGATTCCCTTCACCTCTAGCTTAGGATCCGAATTCGTAATACTTTTCCTGTTGCCCCAGGCAACCCGAATGGACATATACAAAACATAAAACATTTTTGATGACAATATCGTATCTTAACTTTTGCAGAAAAACAGTAAAGTAATAACAGTAAATACTTTGAAAGATCATTTTCCAAGAAAGATCGTAAATGGTTTTGATAAGAAAGCCCACCTCGAGAACTTAAAGTTCTTATATCACTATGGTTTTTACTTTTCCGTTTCCTTTCTCCTTTGAGTCGAACCTTATCAGCGTAAAAACGAGATTTTAGCATATCATCATGCTTCATAAGAATCATCGATCCGAACCAACGTCGTACTATTCTTCCATTCTTTCCTTAGTTGAGTTGTTCGGTAACGTCATTTAATCTTAATTTCATATCTAACGTCATCACGTCTTGACTTTACTTACCGTCTTACGTATATACTCAATTTCGTGTTCACATACATACTTTCCTCGTCTCAACTTTTCACATATCATATCATATGATCCATATATCACGCATCACGAGACATCATAATCTTTCATTTTCATAATTTTGAAAATCCCATATAATTTTTTTCAAAATTCTATTTTATTCACATAATATATTTTATCATCATATGTTAATAATATGATATAATATTCATCATATACAACTTGTACATCAATATTTCATGCTTTAGTAATTTTTGAAATTACTATCTCATAATATTCCATATTTTCCAAAGAATTCCACATAAAATCATATAATTTTGAACATTAATAACTATCATTATTTCATATTCAAAACAACAATTAAAATTCATGTATATCAACATATAACCCATACAAATTTTCGGTCATGACATAGTACTTTTAATACATGCTTAACTTTGTACTAAAATCGTAATTCATGCTTATAAGCGTCGTATAAACATATTAAATTAATAACTTGACATATAGCATAACTTTCACGTATTTCACATAATTTTGAAAGCATGTTACAAAACATATCACATATGATTTTTAATATTTTACATAAAATAATAAGAAGTGTAGAGTTTCTAACCTTCTATTTGATTTTGGTTGACGTCGGACGTTTTATCTCTGATTGAAGAGAACCTTTGGGATCACTCTCTATTCTTTTCTCTTTTTTCTTCCTATTTCTCTCTTATTTTCGGTTATATGGTGGTATATGGGGGGTCTCCTATTTATAGAGTTTATAAAGTGATTTTAATCATTACTTTATAAAATATCTTAATATAAAGTCAAAATTACAACTCTTTTATCTCCTTAATTTTGAACCACATGAGTTGTCCATGAGTCGTTTTGATCTTATCTTATAATTTAATTATTCTTCATATCTTATCTTTTGAAATTATAACATATCTAGTTGTAAAATCAAAATTTACAACTCATACCTTATCTTTGAATAATTTTGGCCCATCATAGCTTATGAGACAATTATTTTATTTTATTCTATAGTTTATTATGTTATTTTATTATTTAATTAATGTATCTTATACTTATCATAAAATAAATAAATCATCTCTTTATATGATGCTTATGTAATTTTCGAGCACCATTAGTACCTTAGGATAAATTTTATTTTTTCTATATCATATACTATAATATTATCATATAATAATATCATAATTGAAAAGTCGATAATTTCACTATGACTTTTATTTTATGTACACATTTGTTCACACTAATTTTCAAACTTTACAACTACTACAAGACAAGGATTATAGTTACTTGTTCAAATTGAATACACACTCTATGTTATCTTATAAAAATATCTTATCAACATAATAATAACATAACATTAATTATAGCGTGATATTTATTTATTAAATCACGTAAAATCACGCCTAATTCACCTAATTTTCGACCACTAGCTTCCAGGACCATAGTTACTTGTTTTAATTGCTAACCATCTCTACTTTACACCTAATATCATGCTAATATCCTAATCATATCCTCTCATTAATTATAGCATGATATTTATATTCATTCACACAATAGTCAAAATTCTCGGTCCTTATCTCGATATATGCTACATATTTTATTTTCCTCAATTAATAGCTATGTGACATAATATTGATCTTAGATAATAAATTATATCATAGGAAAATTAATTAAGATCAATTTTATGTACTAAGGTAAAGTTATCGGCAAATAAATCGAAATTAAGGATAAATTATCAAACCTTTATTATTTTCATAACTAATATTATTTTCATGAAGAATTATGTAGATACATTGATCTTATATCATAAAATAAATTTTTGGAACAATTCTTAGCTATTTACAATTTTTGAAAATTAGGGTTTTAGAATTAAATTTTCACAAAATTCCATTCTTACCCTATTTTGTAAATTTCGAAATTTTCATAATTTCTATGAGATAAGATTGATCTAGAAATCATGATATTTACCAAGTATATAATTAAATAAATTATTTAATACAATTATCACATATAAACTATGATTTTGAATTTCACATAAAATAATGCCTATTTTGAAAACCATGCCAACTAATATCAAAAATATTATCTCCTATGATATTTATCACATTTCTACACATTTCTAAGTGATAAACATTATCCATGCTTAGTCATAACCTTATCTTATCATTTTATAAAAATATCATATCATCTTATCACAAAATGTCATTTTCAAACCTTATCACATACACCTCATAAATTTGAAAATCATGCTTGATTTGTACAAGATAATTATCTTATCATATACTATAAGATAAACATGACAACTCATCACATAAAATCAAGTGATCATATATTAAATCACAAAATAATCACTTATTCTCAAATATTTCGAAAATCACTAGAAAATATTTCTTTTTCTTCCTTTGAGTAAATAATATCACAAATATACTTAAAACATATTTATTTACTATTAAAATTTATTTCATGTGAAAAAGATTTTGAAATTTCGATTTTACTCAAAATTGACGACTCCGACGTTCGTTTCATACTTGTTTCTATCGTAATATTCCTTCTTATTTTCAAAATTTTTAAACCCGAAATTTGGGGCATTACACTATCATTATCATGAAATAATGAAATTTCAACACTTGGTACACACACACACACACACACACACACACACACACACACATATATATATATATATATATATATATATATATATATATATATATATATATTTTTCGCCTTCACAATAGTGTAGGACAAAATTATAATTTTTCATGCTTGATACATCATCTTATCTCATAATCAATACTTATCCATTTTATTCTCATAATTATCAAAAATTAAGAAAATCACCACTTAATACATATATATAGGTTTTGGTTATCACATAAAATAAAGAGGTGAATTCACTTTGTCTTATACTATTTTCATGATTCATCTATGTCATTAGAAAACATAATTCAATGTTAAAACTTTAGAAAAATATCGAGGTTGAAAAGTCGAATATTATCTGATTTGAATTTTCAACAACTTTCTACTTGTTCACACTTCGTTTCTTACAATTTTTCGGTCCTCACATAATAGATGAGATGATATTTTAATCTCATGTACTATAATCTGAGAACTAATGTGTCGTTATCATAAACATCACTCTCATGATCATAGCTTTGAATTTTATCATTTTCTTCCTCGTTTTTCAAAGTTTCGGCACTTATAGGATGAGAATTCCTCCCACTTGCACAACATGATATAACACCTCATCTTATCCTTAAAAATATCTTATTAACATAATTATAGCATAACATCATCAATTGGATAGCAATTAAATTCAATTAACACTATAAGGCCACGTTTGAAACATACATAATAATAATGCTACATTTTATTTTCTTGCTACTTATAGATAATATATAGCTATGTGAAATATTATGAGTCTTAGATGGTAAATTATATCATAGAAAAATATTTAGAACAATTTTATGTTACAAACCCTAATATTCGAAATTAGGGTTTTCGAAAGTTAGCTCACTTATTCACTCTTTATTCCTTAATTCTCTAGCATTATTTTGATGATAAATAATTCTCTTATTACGTAAAATAATCATAGGAATTTAAATAATATAATTCCTCAATCGTTAAACTTAGTTTTCGTATCGTCTCTAAACGTTGACGTTCGAAACGTCTCAAAACGTTAATAATCGAATCATCTCTAAAATGGTCATAATAAAGTCATAATCACCTTATTCATTCATTTCGTTAATAAGAAAATTTAATTCTAAGCTTAGATCGTTTAGAAAATAGCATGACTAACTATTGACATATAATTGACATTAGAATAATACTTTCGAGCGATAGTATAAACAATATTCCTTAATTCACTAATTATTAGTGAATATGACATAAGAATCCTCGTATCATAGATAATCAAAATCAATCTTGATCGATTACTATTTGATTATTGAGACAAAACTCTAATTTACAATTTTATTATCGTAATTAAGCTTTAAAACTTTGGGATATTACATTCTACCCCTTAAAGAAATTTAGTCCGAAATTTGCATACATAAAAGATTTTGGGGTATCGTTCCTTCATGGAATCCTCAAGCTCCACGTGGCCTTTTCTTGTCCATGATGTCTCCATAGCACTTTCACTGGGGATATGGACTTATTCATAGTTGTTTAACCTTACGATCTAAAATAGCCGTAGGTTCTTCTTCATAACTCATGTCGGGATTGAGGATCACGTCGTCATGATGGATCACGTGTTTTGAATTATACATGTACTTTCTTAATTGTGACACGTGAAAAACATTATGTATATTCCCCAAACTTGGCGGAAATGCCAATTTATAGCGACTAGGCCTATTCTTTCTAGGATCTCGTGAGGTCTATAAAGCGTGGTCTCAATTTTCCTTTTACCCCAAATCTTATAATTCCTTTGATGGAGAAACTTTAAGAAAGACTTTATCTCCACATTCAAATTGTAGCTCGGATCTACAGCGTATCGGTAAAGACTTTTATCTATCTTGAGCTTCTTTTATTCGTTTACCTTATCGGCGAACAATTTCAATCATCTCACTCACTATATCAGCCCTAAAATTCTCCTTTCACCCACTTCATCCCAATAAAATTTGTGATCGACATTTCTTTCCATATAGTGCTTCATATGGGGCCATGTTAATCGTTGCTTGATAACTATTGTTGTAAGCAAATTGATGAGTGGCAAAACATATTCCCAATTTGCACCTCGATCCAACACTCTTGTTCTTAGCATATCCTCAAGTGTTTGAATCGTCCTTTTCGATTGTCCATCGGTCTGAGGATGAAAAACGGTGCTAAAATTCAACTTTGTGCCCAGTTCATTTTGTAAGCTAACCCAAAATCTTGAAGTGAATTTGGAATCTCTATCAGATGTGATAGATTTTGGTACTCCATGTAGGCATACAACTTCCTTTACGTATAACTGGGCTAACTTATCAGATCCATGATTGATTTGGATTGGCAAAAATATGCACATTTAGTGAGTCGGTCCACTACTACCCATATAGCAGTGTTTCCTCTTTTCGACTTTGGTAAACCCGTAACAAAATCCATTGCTATATCATCCCATTTCCATTCAGGTATATCCAAAGGCTGTAACTTTCCGTAGGGTCGTTGATGCAATGCCTTCACTTGTTGACAAACAAGACAACGCTCTACAAAAGAGGCTATGTCTCGTTTCATGCCTTGCCACTAATACTTTTCTCGTAAGTCTTGATACATCTTTGTGCTTCCTGGGTGGGCTGTATAAGGAGTATCATGAGCTTCACTCATGATTTCGTTTCGCAGCTCGTTATTGTTTGGAATGCACAATCTTTCCTCAAACAATAAGGCATTGTCAGGTGCTTCTCTAAAATCCTTTAGCCCTTCAGTTCTTATTTTGACCCTTGTCCTTTCCAATTTCTCATCTTTCCTTTGTTCATCTATTATTCTTTTCCTCAAATCAGACGTCATTGTGAGTGTAGCAACACGACTCATGATCGTCTCTGGTTGTTCCACCATTTCTATCTTCATTCTTTCAAACTCTTCAATGAGTTTCTCTTCTCTTGTAAAGAGACATCCCAATTTGGGTTGATTCTTACGACTCAAGGCATCAGCTACCACATTTGCCTTGCCTGGGTGATAATTTATACCACAGTCATAATCCTTTACTAATTCGAGTCATCTTCTTTGCCTCATATTTAAGTCTCTTTGCTCGAAGAAGTATTTCAAACTCTTATGATCTCTAAAGATCTCACACCTCACTCCATAGAGGTGGTGTCTCCATATCTTTAGTGCATGAACTCTGCTTTGCTAGTTCGGTCATGAGTTGGATAATTCAATTCATGTGGTCTAAGTTGTCGTGATGCATAGGCTATCACTTTTCCTTCTTGCATTAACACACAACCTAGTCCGTTCTTAGAAGCATCAATATAGACCACATACTCTTTTATGCTTACGGGCTGCTAGTCTGAGGGCAATTTTTATTTTAGCGTTTGAAACTTCGCCTCGCATTCATCGATCCACATGAATTTTATTCCTTTTCGGATAGGCTGTGTCATTAGCCTTGCTATCTTTGAGAATCCTTCAATGAATCTCCGATAGTACCCATCTAATCCCAAAAACTTCTAATTTCATTTTGGGTTCTTGGCGATTTCCATTCTTCTTATTCCGCTTCTACCTTTACCTGATCCACTTTAATTCCTTCTGCCGACACAATGTGTCCAAGGAATATTACTTCCTTAAGCCAAAACTCACATTTGCTAAATTCGGCAAAAAGTTGTTCGGATCTCAAGGTTTGCAACACCGTTCTAAGTGTTCCTTATGTTCTTCTTCGTTCTTCGAATAGATGAGAATATCATCTATGAAGACTAAGACAAATTGTCTAAGTATGGATGTAACACTCTATTCATGAGATCCATGAATACGGCCGGTGCATTTGTCGATCCGAATGGCACAACTATAAACTCATAGTGGCCATATCTTGTTGGCGAGTTTAGATCGTCTTTTGGTGCGTACCTTAAGTTGATGATAACCCGATTTAAGGTCGATCTTTGAGAACACGCTTGCTCACAAATCATCTATCCTTGGCGGTGGATATTTGTTCTTAAGCGTCGGTTTATTTAGTTCTCGATAATCGATGCACATTCTCGAGGAACCATCTTTCGTTGACAAATAAGGCAGAGCTCCCCAGGTGATCGCTAGAGTGCGATAAAACCTGGGTCCAATAGCTCTTGAATTTGGTTTTAAATTCTTCAAGTTCCTTTGGAGCCATACGATGGGGCGCGCCGACATTGGGGCTGATCCGGGTTCGGTCGATGGTGACTTCAACCTTTGTCAGGGGTAATCACGGTAAAGTTTGGGAAAACATCACGGAAATTCCGAACAATTTCCACATCTTCAACCTTTATCTCTATTTTATCTTCACCATTCGGATAAACAAGGAATGCGACTTCCTTTCTTGTTTATCATTCTTCTTGCCTTCATTGCGGATATAATCGGAATCTTCTTCCCATGTTGATTGATCGCTTAAATTTCTAACACGAAAAGGTGTAAATATAGGGTGGCGAAGTATCGTATCCACGAGGGGATTATGTCTAATCTGAAGCTAACTCGACAAGAATTCATCATTATCCAAGTAACAAATATGGTTTAAGGTATTTTAGGGCTTGAACTCAATCAGCGAAGGTAACAAAGCAGTAAATTAAAGCAATAAACACTCGGATGTTTAAAAGCAGAGAAAAGACAACTAACCACAGGCTGCATTAATCCAATCCACAGCGTATGTTTATCCTGTTCTTATTAACCAATTTTAATCCAGACAAAAATGGAAGATCACATATATAACCGACAATTTCTATTACGACAAAGGCGGCTGTAGATTACTAGTTTTCCCTATTACTGTTACGTCTCTAGGTGAAAACAAGTAACTCCAAGCGGATCACAAAGAATATGCTTCCTCGAATATCCTATCTCACCACTCGACTCGAGGCTCATTCGTATCATGCATTCGATATCGATTGACAATTAACACAATTACGTAATTAACCGACAACTAAATATGCATCGAGATTGATCGAAACCAACACATATAAATAAGCACAATCGAATCATGAATCAATGCATGGACGGTAAATAAACGATAACAGGAATCACAACATATAGGATCGAATCATGCAAACCCTAGGATTAGAGCGAAAAACTAGCGGACATAATAAGCGAAATGAAATACAATTTAACCATAAAGGCGGAATTAAATATATAAAACCCGTGATGTAGCGTTGGATGAACACGTTGGGCTTGAATCCCAACCTCGGTGACGGAAAATGCGAGAGATCGTCCGGACGAAGCGTTCGGATCGTAAACAAAAGCGTAAACTAACGAAGAACAATCAGTAAAACAACTCTAGAATGAAACTATATGGAACCTAAAGCTAAAACTCGAAAAACTTATGGAAAAACTGAGAAAAGAGGCTCTGGAATCGTGGGTGTGAAGTTGGGGGCGCGAGGGGGTGTTGCCGTATATATAGGCACACCCCAAACCTAATTTTCTCTTACGCGCCGTCTCGCGACCACCCTTCGGTCGCTAGGTGTGGTCGCGAGGTAATCCTCGCTGCCTTCTCGCCCGCGATCGCCTCTTGTGCCCGCTTGGTTGGTTCGCGACCGTGTCTAGCGGTCGCTAGGAAATCGATGCGGTCGCGAAATCGTCCGGTGGCTTTCTCATGTTGGGCTTCGCTCGCGGGCGCGTTCTCGCGATCGCGGTATCTTGAGGTCTTCTTGGCGTGTTTCCTAGCGGCCGACCTAGCGACCGCTAAATTGGTCGCTAGAAACACGCCAGATTATGTTTTGGCTCGTCGTCGTTCCTTGCTTCGATTTTCAACATATAGACCTACACAACACCAAAAGAACACCCAAGAGCGTATCTTCTAAAAATAGATAAAACATTAGGAATCGATACGTGGCGCACATTAAGCGAGCTAAACTCATCTTCAAATATCAACTATAAGCGTGTAAAATGCGGCGTTTATCAAACCCCAAACTTAAATCATTGTTTGTCCTCAAACAAAACCAAAACAGAAGACACAACGGAAAGATCAGCGAGCGTAGCAAAGATGATAACCATTCTAGGCCTCGAAACATATCAGCGCTCAAAAACATTAGTGCACATGACGTTAGTGACTCAACACAAACAACAATTGTGGCAAAACTTATTTAATTCAACTCTCACAACGGCATGTGTGTAAAATATAGGATACACTCAACTCATAAAGAAATATAGGGCGTGTATACACTCGGCGATCAATGCGATGCAACATCTTACCATAGGCTTGCCGTTCTCTAATATCTCCACCACGTCGTTGTGTTCAAATTAGGACAAAGAGGTCTTTTCATAGGTTGTAATGTAGGCACATTGGTTAAGGTAGGATAAAATATGGCTAAGTGACTCAAGAATATTCCAAGCACCCCATTTATACTTTTTAAACACATATGGACTTCGTCCATTTTCTCTTCTTTCCCAACGTGCTAAATCAACGTTTTAATGCTCTGAAGGTACCTATACTTTGATTGAAGACCCTTTATGCTCAACACTCATAGTGAACTTAACATTTTCTTTTCTTTTCTTTTCTAGAGCTTATAGGGTTTATCTTATACAACAAAGGTACTAATCTTCACCACGGATGTGTTTTCTAAACGAAACTTTTCATCATCACTACATCAAAATTTCACCCTTTGATTCCCATATCCATCCTCACCTCCTATCATCGGTTAATCGAAAGAAAAAGTCTAATAAAGGCTCAAAGAAGGCGACAAATGGTATATATCATCGGGTTAGCGTTTGGGTGATAAGTGGTTAACTGTGATGGCCTTTTATCCTTTCAAATTCAACACATATTGCAATCTCGACACGAAACACGGCAAGTTCTAGAAGACAATCACATGCACGATATCACACAATTAATGAAATCAGTATCAAGATATGTATACGGTGAAGCTCAAGTCTCACGGGATAAGCAAATGGTGAAAACAACAAGCTAAGCCATCTCACGTCATTCATGCGTTATTTTCTAACATATCATGCGCACTATCATCAAACTTCACCAAAAATTTCTATCGTCATTGGCCACATGGATTAACATACTTCACTTAACTCGTTGATCGACGCATACAAAACGAAAAACAAAACAAAACCAACAACAAGCGACAAAAGACCCCAAAGCATAACAACTAAACCTATAAAGCATAGAAAACATAACCGAGTTCTCAACCAACCAAACTCGTCCACTCACAAACTTATTGTGAACATGTGGAAACAATAAGGTTTGCGAAAAAAGTAGTTGGGAGAAAACTTACTATAAAAACTGCGCTACTCGGTGGCGGATAAAATCCACGCCACTGATTCCATTGCTGCATCATCTCCATCATCTTTCGTTGTTGCTCGAGATGTGCTTGTTGTTGGGCGTAGATGGCTTGCTGCTGCTCCATAATCGATGTCAAGTTCCCGTCAATATGGTCGAGACGACCATCTATGTGATCTAATCGATCATAAATCCGGGTCGCCTCGAGCGGTGGCGGGTGCGATATGCCGCTGTTTGAGCCACTTGAGCTCGGCTTGCTCGGCTTGCTCGGCTTGCTCCTCATGCTGTTGCTCGCCCTCGGCCTCGCCTTGCGTGTTTACGCGCTGCGTCCATTCATAATGTGCAGCGGAGCTCATATTCCGGTGGAAGTAACGGACCGCTGGATTCCGAATCGAGCTAGCCTTGGATCTCGAGGCATCATAATATGGAGTGTGCTCGAGTCTGGCGTCCATGAACTTCGGCCATACGCTTTGGACTGTGTACTCGACGTCCCCTATGTAATTTCCTTCGGATCTCCATTGATGATTCCATTAAGTTCGTCTACGGAGAGTTGGCGGGGCTCGTTGTCGGTGAAACATGATGTAGTCCGGCATGCCGTTTGTCTTGTGAACATGGAGAGTCGACAAAATTGAGTGAGGATCGGTATGTGAGATAATTGGGTGTGATAACCGAGTCTGCCGGACATCTCGGCTAGCCCGTCACATCATTGGTGATGCCCGTCTCTTGACACGTGTTGAGGCACATGAAGCGTGAATGCCTGTCCGTAGTCTCGCCAATCTATCAGCGGCTTCTTGACGAGTCACTTGGCGATCGACCCCAAAATTTTCGGGATCGAATTCATCCGGTGGTGCCGTGCGTGGCTCGTCGTGATGCTCATCATGATCGCATCTTGGAAATCATCTTGTGTCTCGTCGTGGGAAGTGGAGACAATGCTCTTGCCTTTTCTCTTGTGACCGTGAGTGCGCGGCATATTTGTACCTAAAAGAATTTCAAAGTTAGCCGTGTATGAATGAAACAATCAAAACAACGTCAACCCAAAATTCTCAATATAGATCCCCAAACTTCAACTTAATCAAATTATTTCCCCGTATTATCATATGATCTTGCAAGATAACACACATGGGAAAAACACACAATAGCGAAAAAATTCAAAATTGGACGTTACGGCGAAAACTAGCGATCACCCTTGAGACCTAGCGGTCGCTAGGAGATCGCTGGAACGCTGCAACGACCGCTCGACGAGGCGCCCAGTGACGTGGCCAGCCTGTATGGCCTTGAGCAGCGGCCCGGCGCCACGGCCTTGATCATTGTCTTGGCGTATCGACAAAATTCGAGGCTATTTTCACAATTTATAAACCCGAATCAACAATGTAGGCACATTCGACGAACAATATCGTGTATAAGCGTGAATAAACCTATCATTGGACAAATCATGCTCAAACACCACACAAATCTAGCAAAATAAACCCTATTCTCTCAAAGTTAATTAAACCCACCTCAAGAGGATAAATGGAACAAATCCTTCCTAATCATGCTCAATAAATGTAAACCCATGAAGAATTAAGCGAATATAGCATACCTTGGGTGGATTTGTGAATCTGAAAATTTGGGAGGAGAGGTGTTTGTGTGCTTGAGAGGAAGGGCTGCTCTTTGTTTGAGAAAAAACGTGTGTGTGTGTGTAGGTTAAATTTTGGGGAGAAATAAGGGTAAAAGCAGGTCACGGCGGGCGCGGGTCAGTCTTGGGTCATGACGGATCTCGCGATCGCGAGCTTGGCATGAGCTCAGCCGCTCGAGAAAACAACGTTACGCCCAATTTCTACAGGCCGCCCTTTGCGACCTCGCGGTCGCTAGGGTGGTCGCTAAATCTTCTTTTTTTTTTTTTTTTTTTTTTTTTTTTTAAAGCTATTAAACTTTGGGATCTAACAAAACAACGAAACACGACACAAACAAAGAAACACAACCAAAACAAAAGCGAAAACAACAAAGCGAAAGCATGTAAAAGCTGTTGGGTTACCTCCCAACCAGTGCTAGAATTATCGTCGCTAGCTCGACGGTACCTCGTATCATGGTTCGTTTAGCTGGGTCACCTTGACTTCTCGGTCGAAGTGTGACTTGAAGTATGCTTTGAGGTACTGGCCGTTCACTTTAAAAATGTTGCCCCCCGAGTCTAGGAGCTCGTAACTTTCATTAATAAACGCCACGATAAGCGATTATCGCCCCGACCATCTTGACTTTAGTCATCCGGGAATAGGCGGTCGAGCATTGTAAAGTAGGACTTCATTACCGGCGAAAATCCTTTGGCACGAATGTGGAGGTCGTGAAATTTACGAGCTCGTTCCTTGTATATCCGAGAGTTTTCGAGCAACGTTCCTCCACTCGTCGAGCTCTAACAGCTGGTCACTCATCATCATCCGGCCTCCTTGAAGTCCATGTTGATCCTCCTAGTCGCCCAATCGCTTTGTGCTCCAATTCAACCGGTAAATGGCGGGATTTACAAATACCATTGATATGGAGATAGCAGATGGGAGCTTTGTCTGCAGATCCGGTAAGCCAAGAGCATCGTCAAACTGCTTATTTCGGATCTGGCGCATCAGCGGTTGGGCGACTACGTGTGAAATTCCTTCAGTACTTTCCTCCGGCTAAAGCACGAGAAGATCATGGCCGAGATTTCCCACTTCTCCCGGTTAGGAGATGAATCTTTGTTGAGTCGTGGGAAAGATTCGAGGTCTATTGAGAAGGTGCCCGGCATGGATTTTCGAGCGGCAGATTACCCGGTTTTGGGGTGACACCTCACACGAGGTATTGTTGGCGCATCGGCGGGGGTTGCCTTTTGAGCAGACGTGTAGGCGAGGCCGGCCGCGTCATAGAAGAGATGGCGGCTACGGTTATCGATGGCCGATGGAGAAACACGGTGGTGAAGGCTGCAACAGTTGAAGGTGACTCAAAGTGCGACAATATTATGGGCGATTCACCTTGTTAAGAAGCGATTTGAGAAAGAAAGGAAAGGAAAAGGCGTGGCTCGGATAAATGCTGCGAGTCGAGAGATGATCGGTGAGGGCGTGAACTACATCAATCGGAGGAACAACCGTCACGGGGAATCCGCGACAATCCAACAGCAATCACCAAATTTCTCGTCGCCAACCCCAATAATTTCAGCGACCTCGCTGATTTCTCGATTCGAGCGGAGTATCACTCGACCGCGCCCGCCCGTGACCCGTTTTACCTTATTTCTCCCAAAATTCTAACCTACACACACACACGTTTTTTCTCAAACAAAAGCGACCCTTCCTCTCAAGCACACAAACACCTCTCCTCCCAAATTTTCTTGCATTTCTCAATCAAATCCACCCAAGGTATGCTATATTCGTTTAATTCTTCATGGGTTTACATTTATTGAGCATGATTAGGAAGGATTTGTTCCATTTATCCTCTTGAGGTGGGTTTAATTAACTTTGAGAGACTAGGGTTTATTTTGCTAGATTTGTGTGGTGTTTGAGCATGATTGTCCAATGATAGGTTTATTCACGTTTATACACGTATATTATTCGTCCGAATGTGCCTACATTGTTGATTTGGGTTTATAAATTATGAAAATAACCTTGAAATTTTGTCGTCTGCCTGCGACGACGACCTTCATGACGGCGGCGCCAGCGCATCTGGGCGCTTCATGCAGCCTACGCTTCGTCAGCGCCCCCCGGCGGCATGCCGTGCTTAGCGATCTCCCTAGCGACCGCTGGGTCTCGAAGGTGATCGCTAGTTTTCGCCAGCGTCAATTTGAATTTTTTGGCTATGTGTGTTTTTCCCATTGTGTGTTATCTTGCGAGATCATATGATAATATGGAAATAATTTGATTAAGTTGAAGTTTGGGGATCTATATTGAGCATTTTGGGTTGGCGATGTTTTGATTGTTTCATTCATACAGGGCTAACTTTGATATTCTTTTAGGTACAAATATGCGCGTACTCACGGTCATGGCGAAAAGCGAAAACATTGTCTCCACCTCCCACGACGAGACACAGATGATTTCAAGATGCACATCATGATGAGCATCACGACGAGCCACGCATGGCACCACGGATGAATTCGATCCGAAAATTTTGGGTCGAGACTACCAGTGACTCGTCGAAGCCGTTGGGATAGATTGGTGAGACTACGGCATAGGCATTCACGTTTCATGTGCCTCGTCGTGTCGAGATGGGCATCGCCAATGATGTGGCGTGGCTAACCGAGAGGTCTGGCGTACTCGATTATCACGACCCGATTATCTTACATACGGATCCTCACTCAATTCTTGTCGACTCTCCATGTTCACAAGACAAAGCGGCATGCGGACTATATCATGTTTCGGCTCGACAATGAGCCCGTCGACTCTCGTGAGCGAACTCGATGGAATCATCAATGGAGATCAGGAAGGAAATTACATAGGGGATGTCGGTACACGGTCCAAAGCGTATGGCGAAGTTCATGGGCGCGGACTCGAGCACCTCCATATTCGATGCCTCGAGATCCAGGCTAGCTCGACACGGAATCCAGGGTCCGTTACTTCCACCGACTTCTCATTCGCCTTGCATGGCGTTCGAGCGCGGCATCGTCCTTTCTCAAGATATGAGCATATTGATTGGAGCGCGTTCAACGGAAGATGCATGCGGCATGTTCTTAGCTCGGCATTTCCATATCGATCCACGGTTTGGGTAATTCGAAGATTTGTATAGGGATTCGTTACGATTGCGATTTCTTTGGGATTACGATTCGAGAAGTCCGATCTCTCACGACATCTTCTGGACAAAGGCATGCCTATCGTCGAGCGTTCTGAAGAAGCACCCAGGCGTTACTTGTGGGCGTTATATGATCAAAGCGGCCAATCAATCTTCCGCGCCCAATCCGAGCTCACAAGCATAAGCGATACTTTACTCGGATGTAAATCGAATATGAGCTCCAGCGCACATTATGCATGGGCCTTGGCGGCGTAAGCGCGCAAGGCGAGGCCGGCGAGCAACGACGCGAGGCAAGCCGGCGGGCGGCGCAAGTGGCTCACAAGCGGCATCTTGCACCCGCCACCGGTTCGGCGACCGGGATTTATGATCGATTAGATCACATAGATGGTCGTCTCGACCATATTGACGGAACTTGACATCGATTATGGAGCGGCGACAAGCCGTCGCCCAACAACAAGCACATCTCGAGCAACAACGAAAGATGATGGAGATGATGCAGCAATGGAATCAGTGGCGTGGATTTTATCCGCCACCGGAGTAGCGCGGTTTTCAAGGTAAGTTTTCTCTCCCAACTACTCTTTTCTGCAAACCTTATTGTTTCCACATGTTCACAATAAGTTTGGGGGGAGTGGACGAGTTTGGTTGGTTGAGAATCCTGGTTATGTTTTCTATGCTTTATAGGTTTAGTTGTTATGCTTTGGGGTCTTTTGTCGTTTGTTGTTGGTTTTGTTTTGTTTTTCGTTTTTAGGTATGCGTCGATCAGCGAGTTAAGTGAAGTATATAATCCATGTGGCCAATGTGATAGAAATTTTGGTGAAATTTGATGATAGTGCGCATGATATGTTGAAAATAACGCATGAATGACGTGAGATGGCTTAGGCTTGTTGTTTTCACCATTTGCTTATCTGTGAGACTTGAGCTTCCTTTGTATACATATCTTGATCTGATTTACATTAATTGTGTGATATCGTGCATGTGATTGTCTTCTAGAACTTGCCGTGTTTACGTATCGAGATTACGATATGTGTTTAATTTGGAAAGGATAAAGGCCATCGTTGTTAACCACTATCACTGAAACACTAACCCAATGATATATACCATTTATCGCCTTCTTTGAGCCTTTATTAGACTTTTCTTTCGATTAACGGATGATAGGAGGTGAGGATGGATATGGGAATCAAAGGGGTTGAAATGTTGATGTAGTTATGACGAGAAATGTTTCTTTTAGAAAAATACATCCGTGGTGAAGAATAGTACCTTTGTTGTGAAAGTTAAACCCTATAAGCTCTAGAAAAGAAAGAAAAAGAAAATGTTAAGTTCACTATGAGTGTTGAGCATAAAGGGTCTTTAATCAAAGTATAGGTACATACATGGCATTAAGCGTTGATTTAGCACATTGGGAGAGAAGAGAATATGGACAAAGTCCATATGTGAAATGTATAAATGATGGTGTTTGGAATATTCTTGAGTCACTTAGCCATATTTTATCCTACCTTAACCAATGTGCCTACGTTCTGACCTATGAAAAGACCTCTTTGATCTAATTTGAACACAATGACGTGGTGGAGATATTGAAAGCGGCAAGCCTATGGTAAGATGTTGCATTGCATTGATCGTTGAGTGTATACCGTCTATATTTCTTTATGAGTTGAGTGTATCCTATATTTTACACACATGCCGTTGTGAGGGTTGAATTAAATAAGTTTTGCCGTCAATTGTTGTTTGTGTTGAGTTGGCTAACGTCGTCATGTGCACTAATGTTTTTGGCGTTGATATGTTTACGAGGCTAGAATGGTTATCATCTTTGCTCGCTCGTTGATCTTTCCGTTGTGTCTTTCTGTTTTGGTTTTGTTTGAGGACAAACAATGATTTAAGTTTGGGGTTTGATAAGCGCGTTTTACGTTTATAGTTGATATTTGAAGATGAGTTTAGCTCGTTTAATGTGCGTTCACGTATCGATTCCTAATGTTTTATCTATTTTAGAAGATCTTGCTCTTGGGTGTTCTTTTGGTGTTGTGTAGGTCTATGTTGAAAATCGAAGCAAGGAGCGGCGCGAGCAAAACACACAATCTGGCGTGTTTCTAGCGACCAGCTGGCGGTCGCTGGGTCGGCCCGCTAGGAAACAGCGAGAACCCAGCATACCGCGACCGCGAGAATGTGCCCTTGGCGAAGCCCAGTGAAAAGCCATTGGGCGATTTCGCGACGGATCGGACTTCCTAGCGACCGCTGAACACGGTCGCCGAACCAACCAGCGGGCGCAGAGGCGTCGCGGGCGAGAAGGCTCGCGAGGATTACCTCGCGACCACACTAGCGACCGCTAAGGGTGGTCGCGAGGCAGCGTAGAAGAGAAAATTAGGGTTTGGGGTGTGCTATATATATGGCACACCCGCCTGCCCGACTTCACACCTACGATTCGAGCCTCTTTTCTCGGTTTTCCATAAGTTTTTGAGTTTTAGCTTTAGGTTCCATATAGTTTCATTCTAGATTTGTTTCGTATCGTTCTTCGTTAGTTTACGTTTTGTTTACGATCCGGACGTTTCGTCCGGACGATCTCTGCAATTTTCCGTTTTTATTTGAGGTTGGGATTGAGCCAGCGTGTTCATCAACCTTCATCACGGGTTTTATATATTTAATTTCCGTCTTTATGGTTAAATCGTATTTCATTTCGTTTATTATATACGGCTAGTTTTTCGTTCTAATCTAGGGTTTGCATGATTCGATCCTATATGTTGTGATTCTGTTATCGTTATTTACCGTCCATGCATTGATTAATGATTCGATTGTGCTTATTTATATGTGTTGGTTTCGATCAATCTCGATGCATATTTAGTTGTCGGTTAATTACGTAATTGTGTTAATTGTCGATCGATATCGAATGCATGATCTGAATGAGCCTTGAGTCGTGGCGAGATAGGATATTCGTAGGAAGCATATTCTTTGTGATCGTTTGGGTTGCTTGTTTTCACCTAGAGGCGTATGATAATAGGAAAACTAGTAATCTCTGACCGCTTTAATAAATAATAGAAATTGTCGGTTATATATGTGATCTTCCATTTTATGCGGATTAAAATTGGTTAATAGGAGCGGGATAATCATCGTTGTGGATAGGATTAATGCAGCCCTAGGGTTAGTCGTCTCTCTGTTTTTAAACATCCAGTGTTTATTGCTTTAATTTACTACATTTTGTTACCTTTGCTTTGGATTGAGTTCAAGCCTAAAATACCACAAAACCATATTTGTTACTTGGATAATGATGAAACCTTGTTGAGTTAACCACGTATTTTAGTATTACAATCCACGTGGATACGATAATTGTTTACCCTATATTTACACCTTTTAGTGTTAGAAATTTAGCGATCAAATTTTGGCGCCGTTCTTGAAGTTGTTAAGATCATATAGGAATAACTTGTCAATTTGGAATTATTAATTCAAGTTGTACTTTTAATTTTATTTTTATTTTATTCCTTGCCAATCTAATTTCCTTCTTTTTGTCCGGGTAGTTTATGTTCACAAGGTCAGGGGACCTCTGAACTACTCTTTGATCCGAATCGAAAATTTACAAAGGAGAAAAGAAGGCGAGAAGAAAGGAAGCAATGGCAAATCGAATAGCAGGCGTTCCTCGAAGTAGCCGCTGCGCATTGGCGGTTCCGCAAATCGATGCCAATTGGCGACTATGGGACTCGTTGTCCCTGTTAGGGCGGCAAGACCGGCTGAATTACATGTCTGGACCTCCTGCCGAGCAATTTCAAGGAGGCGGATGGGGCCCAGTAAATGCTAACAATTTTGGTGGCCGGCCTAATCGGCATGGTTCAGGGAGCGAGTTCGGAGGAGGAGTCACGGAGGATCGAATGCCCATCTCGAGACCTATCTCGACATTTGTGACACCATCAAGCAGAATGGGGTGCCACAAGACACAATCCGGATCGTATGTTGGATTCTCTGCGAAATCAAGCGAAAAGGCGGTTGAGACCTTAGATAAATGCAGGCATCAGCGGTTGGGCGATTACGTGAGAAATTCCTTTGAGTACTTTCCTCGGCTAAAGCACGAAAGATCATAGCGAGATTTCCCACTTCTCGATTAGGAGATGAATCTTTGTTGAGTCGTGGGAAAGATTCGGGGTCTATGAGAAGGTGCCCGGCATGGATTTTCGAGAGGCGTGATTACCCGGTTTCTGTTGGTGACACCTCACACGAGGTATTGTTGTAGCATCGGCGGGGTTGCCTTTTGAGCAGGCGTGTAGGCGAGGCCGGCCGCATCATAGAAGAGATGGCGGCTAACGATTATCGATGGCGATGGAGAGAACACCGGTGGTGAAGGCTGCAACAGTTGAAGGTGACTCAAAATGCGACAATATTATGGGCGGTTCACCTTGTTAAGAAGCGATTTGAGAAAGAAAGGAAAGGAAAAGGCGTGGCTCGGATAAATGCTGCAGTCGAGAGATGATCGGTGGGGGCGTGAACTACATCAATCGGAGGAACAACCGTCACGGGGAATCCGGTACAATCCGAACAACGAAATCACCCAAATTTCTCGTCGCCAACCCCTAATAATTTTCAGCGACCTCGCGGGTTTCTCGATTCGAGCGGATAATTCGAGAGCGAAGAAGCCGAGTCTAGAGGATATGATCACGTGAGTTGGTTGTAAGCAACCAACAATTGTAACGAATCGAATCGTTTATAAGCAACAGGCGAAGATCAATCATTTGGAGTCCTTGTGGCGGCTATGGGAAAGCACATGAAGATGATGGAGAATCAAATAAGTCGGATAGCCGCTGTGAATGGGCGACTGAGTCGGGCCAATTCCAGGAGTGTCTGGAGGTAAACCACAAAAATCAACATAATGCCATTCATTTGAGGTGGGCGAGCTTATCAAAGTCACGAGGAGGCGAGCAGGGCAAGCGGGCAAGAGAATCTCGCGACCGAGCTCATGACATGAGCCGCCGCGAGGAAAATGGCGGCGAGTTCGCGGCGGCTCGGTGAGGCGCAACAAGTCAACAGCGCCCGCGACGTCAGAGGACCTGCGAGCGACCTGGCGGTCGCGAGTCGTTCGAAAGAGCGCGAAATCATACGAAGCATCGAGCGCGCACCTGGCGCCCGGCGCCAGCGTCCGCGAGCGAAAGAAGATCTTGTGCATGTACCTAGCGACCGCTGCGATCGCGAGTCAATCATGAAGAGCCGACTTTGAAGAGATTTCCGTCGTGCCTCAATTCCGTTTCAAGCCGTCTAGCCAAGCCCAATCGACGAAGTTGACGATTCATGGAGATGTTTGAAAGGTGCACATCAATATTCCTTTACTTGATGCGCCGAGATATGCGGGTTATGTGAAGTTTTTGAAGGATGCCGTTGCCCGATAAGAAGAAGCTTGGAAAATTCGAGGGCGATAAATCATCTCGAAGAGTGCGATCTTTGTCTTGCAAAAGTTGCCGCTCAGCGAGAAAGATCAGGCGGCTTCACCATAGCATGTGTCATCGGAGGAGACATTCTCGAGGTTCTATGTGATTTGGGGCAAGCATCAATCGATGCGTTGTCCATTTTAACCGATTGGAGATTGGGGAGATAAAGCCGACCACCATAGCTCTTGAAATGGCGGACACATCGGTGACTTATCCGAAAGGGATAGTGGAGGGCGTGCTCGTGAAAGTTCGAATTTTATCTTCGGTGATTTCGTTGTTCTCGACATGCGGAGGATGGGAATACCTCTTATTCTCGGACGACCATTCTAGCTACCGGCGAGCATTGATAGGCGTGCAAGATGGAATCTCACCTTCGAGTCAGCGGCGAGGAGATGAAAATCTCTATATGATGCTATGAAAGCGACGGCGAGAAGACCATGGAAGATTGTCGAGTTATAGGCGGTATCGCCCGGCTCGCTTTCAATCGGTTGATCGGTGGGTTTTGTATGCAAACTTCGATTTTCTCATCCATGAGACCTTGATGAGGCGTGTGGCGAGATTTTAGAGTATCTTGAGTCCATCGATGAAGTCGAGGCCCTCCCAGTCGATGCCTTATTTGGATGTGAGGAAGCCGATTGGAGGAAGGGCCGTGGTGAAGAAGGAAGAGACTACACGAAGATGGAGTTGAAAGAGTTGCGGACCACTGCGGTATGCCTTCTTAGGCGATGATGAGGCGTGCCGGTGATAATATCTTGACTTTGGTGATGAGGAACCGGACGATGGTCGTGTTGAGGCGGTACAAGTCTGCGATTGGGTGGACGATTTCGGATATCGAGGGTTGACCCTCGATTTGCATGCACGGATCTGTTGGAGAATGAATACAAGCGAAGGTGCAACCTCAGCGCCGATTGAATCCGGCAATGCAAGAGTCGTCGAGAAAAGAAGTGTTGAAGCTCTGAGCGCGGGCATGATCTATGCCATATCCGAGCGCGAGTGGGTTAGCCCTACTCAGTGGTATCGAAGGGGTATCGCGGTGATCGAGGCGAGACGAGCGAGCTTGTGGCAACAAGACTCGTGGCGGATGGCGGTTTGCATCGACTATCGTGCTACGAACACGGCGAGGAAGACCATTTTCCACGCCGCTTTATTGATCGGATGTTGGACGGACTAGCGGGGTATGAGTTCTCTTGTTTTCTCGATGGATATTCGGGTACAATCAGTTGCCATCGCCCAGAAGATCGGCACAAGGCGGCGTTCACTTGTCCGTATGGGTTTTCGCCTATAGGCGAATGCCGTTTGGATTGTGCAATGCTCGACCCACGTTCAAGGTGCATGATGTCCATCTTCCATGGGTTGATCGAGAATATTATAGAAGTCTTTATGGACGACTTTTCGTGTTTGGCTCTTCGTTCGACCATTGTCTCCATAACTTGTCACAAGTCTTTGCAAAGATGTGAGGAGGCGAATCTTGTTCTCAATTGGGAGAAGTGCCATTTCATGGTGAAGGAAGGATCGTGCTTGGTCACAAAGTCTCGGCGAGGGTTTGGAAGTGGATCGAGCAAAGATAGTCGCTATCGAGCGCCTCCGCCTACAAATGTCAAATCGGTGAGGAGTTTTCTCGGTCATGCGGGTTTTATAGATGGTTCATCAAGGATTTCTCGGCGATCACGAAGCCATTGTGTGGATTGCTCGAGAAAGATATGAGATTCGTGTTCACGAAGGAGTGTTTGGGCGTTCGAGAAATTTAAGTTGGCCGATCTCGACTCGGTTTTGATCTCACTGATTGGAGTCAACCGTTCGAGTGATGTGTGATGCTAGTGATTGGGCGGTTGGTCTTGTTTTGGGAAGAAGCGAGACAAGCTTTTCCGAGTCGTCTATTATGCAAGTAAGACTCTCGACTACTGCTCAAATGAATTACACCACCACGGAGAAGGAATTACTTGCTGTGGTCTATGCTTTCGATAAGTTTAGACCTTATTTGGTGAGCACCACACCATCGTGCACCTTGACCATGCCGCCATTCGCCATCGATTCGCGAAGATTGAGCGAGATTGGTGAGATGGATCCTCCTTCTTCAAGAGTTCGACATGGAGATCAAAGATAGAAAGGGCTGCGAAAATGTGGTAGCCGACCACTTGTCGCGATTGGAGAAGCGATCGAAGGAGAGGATAGGAAGATTGGCATTAAGGAGAACTTCCCGACGAGCACATCTTGGCGTCGTCGATCACACCCATGGTATGCTGATTTTGTCAATTACTTGGTGATTGAGTCCTACCTCCATCGTCTGAGGTCATTTGAAAAGTTTCTCCACGATGTTAAGTTCTATTATTGGGACGATCCTCATCTCTACCGCCGATGTGCCGATGGTTTGATCGTCGCTGCGTTCCCCAAGGAGAATGGGAGAACATAATCCACGAGTGCCATAGTTCGTTGTTGGAGGCCATTTTGCGGCAAAGACAAAGGCAAAGATTTGCCATGATGGATTCTTTTGGCCTTGATCTTCAAAGATTGCCAATCCTTTATCAAGAGTTGTGATCGTTGTCGAAAGAGTGGGGAATGTCACTAAGAAAGGCGAGATGCCACGAGAAAACCATCATGGAGGTGGAACTATTTGGCGTATGGGATCGACTTCATGGGTCCGTTCCCGATGTCTTGTGGCTACATATATTCTTCTTCTTTGTGGAGTCGTCTCCCGTTGGGTGAGGCCATTCCGATTGTCACGAGCGACTCAAGGTTGTAATCAAGTTCCTTCACAAGAACATTCGACTCGATTTGGAGTCAGGGGCGTTGATCGGTGATGGGGATCGCACTTCAATAATAAGTGGCTGAAGCGGCGTTCTAGCCAAATATGGTGTGAAACATCGAGTCACTTCCCCTACCATCCACAAGCAAGCGGGCAGGTGAGCTCGCCAACCGAGAGATCAAGCGATTCTAGAAATCGGTTGTTCGGTAAGGTTGGGCCAGCGGTTGGATGATGCACTTTGGGCTTCTGGACTGCGTACAAAGCTCCCATCAGACTATCTCCATATCAAATGGTATTTGGTAAATCACGCCATTTACGGTTGAATTGGAGCACAAAGCGTGTTAGGCGACTAGGAGGATCAACATGGACTTCAGGAGGCGGTATGATGAGTGACCAACTGTTAGAGCTCGGCGGTGGAGGAATGAAGCGTTCGAGAACTCTCGGATATCTGAGCGAGCTCGAGAAATTTCACGACCTCCACATTCGTGCCAAAGTTTTCGCGGGTAATGAAGTCTTACTTTACAATGCTCGACTCGTCTATTCCGGGAAAGCTAAAGTCGAGATGGTCGGGGCCATACAGCATTTACCGTGCGCTTGCCAATGGGATTCTGAGCTCCTAGATTCGGGGCAATATTTTTAAAGTGAGCGGCCGGTACCTCAAATCCTACTTCAAGTCACACTTGACCAGAAGTCAAGGTGACCCAGCTAAGCGAGCCATGATATGAGTACCGTCGAGCTAGCGGCGATAATTCTAACTTGGTTGGGAGGTAACCCAGCAGTTTACTACTTTGTTTACATTGTTTCGTTTTGTTTTGGGTGTGTTTACGTGTTTATGTCTTGTTTCGTTGTTTTGTTAGATCCCAAAGTTTAATAGCTTTCTTTTTAAAAAAAAAAAAAAAGTACCTAGCGACCACCTAGCGACCAGCGAGTCGCGAGGGGCTAACGAAAGTGGGCGAGCGTTGTTTTACGGCGGCGAGCTCGCGGCCAAGCTCGCGATCGCGAGCTCGACCGCGAATCCGTCGCGACCAGCTCCTCGACCAGCGCCCGCCGTGACCGCGTTTTACCCTTATTTCTCCCAAAATTCTAACCTACACACACACACACGTTTTTACGAAACAAAGCAAGCGTCGCCCCTCTCAAGCACACAAACACCTCTTTCCCCAATTTTCTTGCATTTCTCGTCAAATCCACCCAAGGTATGCTATATTCGTTTAATTCTTCATGGGTTTACATTTATTGAGCATGATTAGGAAGGATTTGTTCCATTTATCCTCTTGAGGTGGGTTTAATTAACTTTGAGGGACTAGGGTTTATTTTGCTAGATTTGTGTGGTGTTTGAGCATGATTTGTCCAATGATAGGTTTATTCACGTTTATACCGTATATTATTAAATCGAATGTGCCTACATTGTTGATTTGGGTTTATAAATTGTGAAAATAGCCTTGAAATTTTCTTGTCTGGCATGGCGACATGATTTCATGACGGCCAGGCGCCCAGCGTCTGGCGCGCTTGTATGTTGTATATCGTCAGCGCCCCGTCGGCGGCCCGCCGTGCTTCGCGATCTCCTAGCGACCGCTAGGTCTCGAAGGGTGATCGCTAGTTTTCGCCGAGCGTCGATTTTGAATTTTTTGGCTATGTGTGTGTTTTCCCATTGTGTGTTATCTTGCAAGATCATATGATAATATGGAAATAATTTGATTAAGTTGAAGTTTGGGGATCTATATTGAGCATTTTGGGTTGTGATGTTTTGATTGTTTCATTCATACAGGCTAACTTTGATATTCTTTTTAGGTACAAATATGCAGCGTACTCACGATCATGGCGAAAAGCGAGCATTGTCTCACTCCCACGACGAGACACAAGATGATTTCAAGATGCACATCATGATGAGCATCACGGCGAGCCACGCATGGCACCACGGATGAATTCGATCCCAAAAATTTTGGGGTCGGGGCGCAGTGACTCGTCGAAGCCGTTGGGATAGATTGGTGAGACTACGGCATAGGCATTCACGTTTCATGTGCCTCAATCGTGTCGAGATGGGTATCACCAATGATGTGGCGTGGCTAGCCGAGAGGTCGGGCTGTACTCGATTATCACGACCAATTATCTTACATACGGATCCTCACGCTCGAATTCTTGTCGACTCTCCATGTTCACAAGACAAGCGGCATGCGGACTATATCATGTTTCGGCTCGACAATGAGCCGTCAACTCTCCGTGAGCGAACTCAATGGAATCATCAATGGAGATCCGGAAGGAAATTACATAGGGGATGTCGGTACACGGTCAAAGCGTATGGCGAAGTTCATGGGCGCGGACTCGAGCACACTCCATATTACGATGCCTCGAGATCGAGGCTAGCTCGATCACGGAATCCGGTCCGTTACTTCCACCGGCTCCTCACATTCACCTTGCATGGCGTTCGAGCGCCCGGCCTTGTCCTTTCTCAAGATATGAGCATATTGATTGGAGCCGCGTTCAACGAGAAGATGCATGCCGGCATGTTCTTAGCTCAGCATTTCCATATGCAGTCCACAGTTTCGGGTAATTCGAAGATTTGTATAGGGGGATTCGTTACCCGATTGCTGATTTCTTTGGGATTACGATTCGAGAGAGTCCGATCTCTCGCGACATCTTCTGGACAAGGCATGCCTATCGTCGAGCGTTCTGAAGAGCACCCGGCGTTACTTGTGGTTGTTATATGATCAAAGCGGCGAATCAATCTTCCGCGCCCCCAATCCGAGCTCACGAGCATAAGCCGATACTTTACTCGGATATAAGCGGAATATGAGCTCATGCACATTATGCATGGGCGCGGCGTAAGCGCGCAAGGCGAGGCGGCGGCGAGCAACGGCATGAGGAGCAAGCCGGCGGGCCGAGGCCGGCAAGTGGCTCACGAAGCAGGCGACATCTGCACCGCCACCGGTTCGGCGACCGGGATTTATGATCGATTAGATCACATAGATGGTCGTCTCGACCATATTGACGAAACTTGACATCGATTATGGAGCAGCGACAAGCCATCTCGCCCAACAACAAGCACGTCTCGAGCAACAACGAAGATGATGGAGATGATGCGGCAATGGAATCGATGGCGTGGATTTTATCCGCCACCGGGTGTAGCGGTTTTCAAGGTAAGTTTTCTCTCCCACTACTCTTTTACGCAAACCTTATTGTTTCCACATGTTCACAATAAGTTTGGGGGTGTGGACGAGTTTGGTTGGTTGAGAATCTGGTTATGTTTTCTATGCTTTATAGGTTTAGTTGTTATGCTTTGGGGTCTTTTGTCGTTTGTTGTTGGTTTTGTTTTGTTTTCGTTTTTAGTATACGTCGATCAACGAGTTAAGTGAAGTATGTAATCCATGTGGCCAATGACGATAGAAATTTTTGGTGAAATTTGATGATAGTCGCATGATATGTTGAAAATAACGCATGAATGACGTGAGATGGCTTAGAACATTGTTTTTCACCATTTGCTTATCTGTGAGACTTGAGCTTCCTTTGTATACATATCTTGATCTGAGTTTACATTAATGTGTGATATCGTGCATGTGATTGTCTTCTAGAACTTGCCGTGTTTACGTATCGAGATTACGATATGTGTTTGAATTTGGAAAGGATAAATGGCCATCGTTGTTAACCACTTATCACCCAAACACTAACCCATGATATATACCATTTGTCGCCTTCTTTGAGCCTTTATTAGACTTTTCTTTCGATTAACGGATGATAGGAGGTGAGGATGGATATGGGAATCAAAAGGGGTTGAAATGTTGATGTAGTTATGACGAAATGTTTCTTTTAGAAAAATACATCCGTGGTGAAGAATAGTACCTTTGTTGTGAAAGTTAAACCTATAAGCTCTAGAAAAGAAAAGAAAAGAAAAATGTTAAGTTCACTATGAGTGTTGAGCATAAAGGGTCTTTAATCAAAGTATAGGTACCTACGTGGCATTAAGCGTTGATTTAGCACATTGGGAGAGAAGAGGAATATGGACAAAGTCCGTATGTGTCGAAATGTATAAATGATGGTGTTTGGAATATTCTTGAGTCACTTAGCCATATTTTATCCTACCTTAACCAATGTGCCTACATTACAACCTATGAAAAGACCTCTTTGATCTAATTTGAACACAATGGCGTGGTGGAGATATTAGAAAGCAGCAAGCCTATGGTAAGATGTTGCATTGCATTGATCGTTGAGTGTATACCGTCTATATTTCTTTATGAGTTGAGTGTATCCTATATTTTACACACATGCCGTTGTGAGGTTGAATTAAATAAGTTTTGCCGTCAATTGTTGTTTGTGTTGAGTTGGCTAACGTCGTCATGTGCACTAATGTTTTGGCGTTGATATGTTTACGAGGGCTAGAATGGTTATCATCTTTGCTACGCTCGTTGATCTTTCGTTGTGTCTTTCTGTTTTGGTTTTGTTTGAGGACAAACAATGATTTAAGTTTGGGGTTTGATAAGCGCATTTTACGTTTATAGTTGATATTTGAAGATGAGTTTAGCTTTCGTTTAATGTGCGTTTACGTATCGATTCCTAATGTTTTATCTATTTTAGAAGATCTTGCTCTTGGGTGTTCTTTTGGTGTTGTGTAGGTCTATATGTTGAAAATCGAAGCAAGGAGCGGCCTTGCGAGCCAAAACACACAATCTGGCGTGTTTCTAGCGACCAGCCTGGCGGTCGCTAGGTCGGCCGCTAGGAAACAGCGAGAACCCGGCATACAGCGACCGCGAGAATGTGCCAGCGAAGCGAAGCCCGGTAGAGAAAGCCAGCGGGGCGATTTCGCGACGGATCGAACTTCTAGCGACCGCTGAACACGGTCGCGAACCAACCAGCGGGCGCAAGAGGCGATCGCGGGCGAGAAGCAGCGCGGATTACCTCGCGACCACACTAGCGACCGCGAAGGGTGGTCGCGAGGCAGCAGCAGCGAAGAAAATTAGGGTTTGGGGTGTGCTATATATATGGCAACACCCCCGCGCCCGACTTCAAACCTACGATTCGAGCCTCTTTTCTCGGTTTTCCATAAGTTTTTGAGTTTTAGCTTTAGGTTCCATATAGTTTCATTCTAGATTTGTTTCACGTATCGTTCTTCGTTAGTTTACGTTTTGTTTACGATCCGGAGCGTTTCGTCCGGACGATCTCTGCAATTTTCCGTTTTTATTTGAGGTTGGGATTGAGCCAGCGTGTTCATCAACGCTACATCACGGGTTTTATATATTTAATTTCCGTCTTTATGGTTAAATCGTATTTCATTTCGTTTATTATATACGGCTGGTTTTCGTTCTAATCCTAGGGTTTGCATGATTCGATCCTATATGTTGTGATTCTGTTATCGTTATTTACCGTCCATGCATTGATTCATGATTCGATTGTGCTTATTTATATGTGTTGGTTTCGATCAATCTCGATGCATATTTGGTTGTCGGTTAATTACGTAATTGTGTTAATTGTCGATCGATATCGAATGCATGATCTGAATGAGCCTTGAGTCGTGGGCGAGATAGGATATTCGTAGGAAGCATATTCTTTGTGATCCGTTTGGGTTGCTTGTTTTCACCTAGAGGCGTATGATGTAGGGAAAACTAGTAATCTCTGACCGCCTTTGTCGTAATAGAAATTATCGGTTATATATGTGATCTTCCATTTTATGCGGATTAAAATTGGTTAATAGGAGCAGGATAATCATCGTTGTGGATAGGATTAATGCAGCCCTAGGGTTAGTCGTCTCTCTATTTTTAAACATCCAGTGTTTATTGCTTTAATTTACTTTTGTTTTTGTTACCTTTGCTTTGGATTGAGTTACGAAGCCCTAAAATACCTTAAAACCATATTTGTTACTTGGATAATGATGAAACCTTGTTGAGTTAGCTTACGTATTTTAGTATTACAATCCACATGGATCGATGCTTAGCTTACCTATATTTACACCTTTTCGTGTTAGAAATTTAAGCGATCAAATTTTGGCGCCGTTGCCGGGGATATAATCGGAATCTTCTTCCCCATGTTGATTCCATGAAAGCTCATAGCTTCTTGTCGAGGAAAATGGAACGAAATTTTCCTCTCCTTGCACAGGATCGTGGAATGGTTTTCTACTAACCAATCCATTCCTAGGATTATATCTACATCGCCCATATGTATTATATTCAAGTTATTCGCTAGAACCTTAAGTGACCCTAGGTTTAACTCTAGGTTCGAGCAAACATGAGTGACTGTCATAATCCCTCCTATGGGTGAAGAGATTCTCATTTCTGACTCGCTTGTTGATTTAAGATTGACATATCTCGCATGCTTTTGTAATGAAAGAATGTGAAGCACCGTGTCGAACAAAAGTATAATAGATATGTTGAAGTTTTCCCATACGCCGGTTTCATTGGTTACGTTCGTTTCGCCTCCTATGTAGAGCATAAGCTCTAGCTTTGGCGGATGAGGTGACGGGGTGCTTGCCGTTGTTGGTTACTGCTATTCTTTGTCGTGGTCTGCTGCGTAGTTCTTTGTCGTCGTTGTTCTTTGTGGTTCTTGTTCTTTGAGGTGAGGTTGGGGCGATATTGAATAGCCCTAAGTGGTTGGGCATGGCTTTGCCGGTTTAGCCTACCGCTATTCACAGGGCGTAATCGAAGGCAATCATCGCATAAGTGGCCCTTGAAACCACATTTGAAACAACTGATAGTACCCCCTAAGCACACTCCTTTGTGCAATTTATGGCACTTTGAGCAAGGAAGAGCCCTCATCTGCTCTTGTGGACCTCCCATTGGAGTGGAAAAGACTGGCCTTTTCCATCCATGCCCTTGAGGTGCCACGTTCCCTTGCTATGGCCTCTTGTTATTCGCATTTCCAAAATTTTCTCGATTATTGCTACTGAAGTTTCCTTCCCATTTTCTCTTACCCTTGTCAACAGTATTATGTGTCTGAGTCTATGTTGGCTTGTCCTCTGCCATGGCTACCTCAATGTCCAAAGCTCGACTAAGGGCTTCATTGTATGTCAAATCTCCGTGACTAGCGACAGGCATTCTTATTTCTGGCCTTAGACCCGATCTAAACTTTTCTGACATTTTCATGTCCGTGCTCACTGATCAGGAGCATATCGTGACATATCGCAAAGATGCGATCATACTCTGTCACAGACATCTTTTCCTGTTTCAGATTAAAGAACTCATTCTCTTCCTTTTTCCTATAACTCTTGGGGATGTACTTCCATACATTTCCCTCTTGAAGTCATCAAGTGAATTCATCTATTTGCTCACGTGTTAGGGTTTTCCTTGGCTTCCCACGTAAATCAATCGAGTCCGGTGAGTTGGAAAGTGATACAAGACAGCCTCTCTTGTTGTACATCGAGAAAATTGAAAATTCTCTCCATGGTTCTTATCCATTGTTCGGCATCGTCCTGACTTACTTTTCCGTTAAAGCGGGAGGATTACGCCTGAAAAAATTCTTGATCCTACGATCGGGTGGAGGTGGGGTGGTTGTGGTATAACCTTCTTCCTCCGGGTTGGGGAACTCCATCTCTTCTTCTAATTTACGGTTGGTGCACGTCTGGCGGCGTTACGGTATTAGAGATAAAATTAGCATTAGCATAACGATATAATAGTTGCATACATAACATCTTCATGCAATCTCATCATAAAGCGACTTTAGAAAACCATTCATCCATTTCATGCTCATTTACCACAAAAGCCCATCTAGGGTCATCATGCATATATAGGAAAATTGCCTCAAAGAGGGCTGTTATGTATAAGTCATCGAGACTCGAAAAGGAAGTCAAGTACATCTTGTAATACTTTTCCTATCTTAACCATCATCAACTAACATACTTGATTTACAAAATACTACGCTTCTATTTCTACTACCTTAACGTTACTAACACACTACACACATACTATTCAAACACTACTACACGATTTACATTCCATTTTGGTTGTCGACTCTTACTTCCTACCATTCATCGAACCTTCCGTCATTACTATCTTCCATGTTCACATCTAAGTTCCTATCATTTTTCGGATTCCCTTCTTGGTTTCCGTATTCATTTTGGTCTTCTTCCGGATCTTCTTCCTCCTTCAGTTCCTCTTCTTCTTCTGGATCCTCCTCAGGTTCCTCTTCTTCTTCAGAGTCCTCGTCCGAGTTCTCCTCACGCGCACGCACACGCGAAGGTCCTGCTCCGTCATCCCTCGACAAACCGTCACGCGATAGAAACATAATCGTCTTGAGGATCGTCTCCCTCATGTGTGTCGTATGGTAATAGGGTTCTGTTGGAGGCGGTGGTGCCGTCATTGGTGGCAGGCTGGAAGTGGCGGTCGTGTTGGATGTCCAGCGGCGGTGGAAAGGCTGGCGTTCCCGAGCTCTTGGTGGTGCTACCACTTTCCACGTGTCTTGATCGTCCCTCCTCTTCCAAGCACGTTGGTATTATGGGGTCGACCTCTCGAGGCACTTCTAAATACAACCATTTTGGCGTAAGGTCGCGCCAGGTATATTCTCGAGGTGGGAGGTATGGTCCTCTAGGTGCAACTCGATGAACCTTTGTAGACATAACTCGATGGTGATAAATTTGGCGGATCACCGATCAAGTCATAGCTACCATCCACACGGTAAATGTAGTCACCGAGATCTCCATAGCATATCCTTCCCAATCACAAGGCGGTAGAGTCGACAAATGCTTAATCTTGTCAAAATCGGTTTACAACATATTCATGTCGTCCCATCCGGTGGCGGAGATAGTGTATCGAATTCTCCTAAGCTATCGCCCGATTACATTATAAGTACGGTATGCTCGGATCACTTCCTCTGGCGTAGCTCATGGTCCTAACCTTCTTTTCGCTGTGTAACGAGTCCTCGCCATCTAACACAGACAATACTAGCATAAGCCAATCTAGTTATATCTGATAAGCAGATAAGATAAATTTGAAAATATCTGTTAAGAAGATAGGATAAACTGGATATATCTGTTAAGCAGATAAAATAATCCAAACACATCTGTTAAGCAGATAAATGTCATCAGCAAAGGTTCTCATATATAATGCATGTCATAGCTCTATTTATTCTATTGGGGAATCCTACTTTCTAGAAGTATTCTATGATTCTTATCACACTATAGAGTTCTCGTCCTATGTAAATCATAAGACTACATTCAACTGATTCTTAATCGCCTTCTTATTTCGGTTTCTAACGATAAAGTGATAGTCATAGTGGATTTTAGTCATGCGTGAACATCGAACAAAGACTATATTCATGTCACTTATCGCATAGTGACATTAATCGTTTCATCATCATCCTTCAATTGTTGTCATCATCGCTTCGCATCTTGATCCTTGAGTTTCTTTACTTTGTTTTTGTTGTTCTTGTTTGAGAACTCGCATTGTTTTCATTAGATCTTTGCGTTCGTTCTCGTATTGATCTTTTGCTTTCGATCTCGAGATGGAATGAAGTTCTCAAGTCCATCTTCACTTTTGTTCTTGTAATGGGAGGAAGTTCTTTATTCATACTTCTATGTTCTTTTGCAATAAGTGATCATGCTTCTTATATCGTCTATGTTCTTTTGGGATGACATATTCATTTGTCAAAATCAACTTTGAGATTTGAAATAAAATTTCAAATATTGAAACATAACTTCGTTTGCACATGCGCATTTCTTTGAATTTTGAAATTTCAACATTTCATTTTGACATATCATGTCCATTTTTATCATTGTCTTTCATTTCTATCATTGATCACTTTGCATAACTTCTATTCCCAACATCTTTTCATAACTTTCTTTTCAAATCATTTGTCATAACTTGCATTGATTTCAAATCAATTGCATAACTTTCATTGATTTCAAAACAAAATTTCGAAATTTCTCTTTTCAATCCTTTTCATAACTTTCTTTTCAATCAAACTTCATAACATTTCTTCACTTTTAAAACATGATTTCAATCCTTTTCATCCTTGAACTTTTCATTTAAAAATTTTGAGAAGAAATCATTTACCTTATCCGGTTGAGCTTGATGTGATGGAGTGTTGAGCACGGTCGGTGATTTCTAGAAGTCTAGTGACTCAATCTAGACTTAACTTTTGAAAAAGGTTTTGGTCTCATAAATGACGCTACGATCTGACTTTGTAACCCTCTAAATCCTAATGACGGATTAGTAAGGACTATTACTTGGAGCGATAAACAAGGAACATGAAAGACCATTGATCATAGACTTGTGAGGCATATATTAATTAAACTTTAGAACTTGAACCATTAGAGATAAGCACACATAATTTACATGTGGGACTAGACCATCGATCCTTAACAAAAGGGTACAACACATCGAAGGTATTTAAGTAGTCAACTTCAAAACATAACATAGTGTTCTTTTGCAGCGGATAACATGTGAATACACATATGACGATGTGAATTCAAGGATCTAACATATCAGTGATAAAAGGTTCCGACTGCTCAACACACCTCCATCCATCATCTGCTCAACCTGCACATTTAAAAACAAACATGCAGGGCTGAGTACAAGAATGCACTCAGTGGACTTATGCCAAAACATTTTATCAACTTTAAATTACATTGCCCCATCATGGTAGGACACAAGGGTTTTATTTAAAAGGCCTTGTGCTTACTAAAACATTCCATCATTTCATTAACGTTTATGCGGCGGACATATTTTATTTGTATGTATGATCCATATCCCTTTCCTTTCCTCATAACATCATCATTAACTTGGTAAGTAGGCCTCCTTCTACGTCATTTGTGACCGACCGAGTGTCCTTCAAAGACACAGTCGCCCTTATGTGTACGTTAATCCTGGCGAATTTACCCTCGGCATAGGATCCGATATCGATTTTCATTCATATGTTGGTAGCGAACCAACAACATTCATCAACATTCATGGATAGGATACATACATAAAAACATAAACATTTGGGAAGGTAATTAAATAAATCATTTCATCATCATTTATTGAAATAAAGCATTGTAAATAAAACATTTCATAAGCATTTTATCTTTGATGAGTATAGTAAAGCTCACCTGGTACGTATGCTTCTTTCTTAAACGTCCTTTAACGTTGACGATCGAATCACGTCCCACCTTTACGTAAGAAACTAATTTAGTACGTCGATCACGTTTTTCAAGAAAGTCAAAGTTTAATAAACTTTGATAACTTTCTAAAATAATACTTCGTATCTTCTAACCGACTTAGTATGTCTTTTTATCAATCTTAACATATAACGTTTCGTACTTCGATAGAAACGAAATATGATTTATGACCTCATATTAATCATTTAGGTCAAACGTCGAACTTATACTAACGTCTTCGATAAAATAATCTCAATTATGAGATCGTCTCTTATAAAGAGATATTCTTATATTTCTAATACGTCTTACGTATTAGTATATTTATTCAACGCATATCATATTTCTAAAGGCGTACATTATAATCTTATTCACGTATTAACGTATTTAAATACGTTTAGACCAAAGTCGACAATTTTGCCTTTTAATAACCTATAATTTCAAATATTCACATATATGTTCATAAATTTTCATATAAATCGATTTTCATCGATTTCTAAACATATTCTCATACCTCTCAATTTTTCACGTTAATCAACAATCATGTTCGATATTAAACTTAAGTATGACTTAACATATACAATACATATTATTTTTCACAACATAAGTTACCTAACGTAACGTTTGACATAAACATAGTATACCTTATTTTTTAAAAATCACATAAATTCATAGTATGTCTAAAACATATTTTTAGCATATAATATGTGATTATACATGATAAAATAATTTCAAAACTTTCAAACCTTATATTATAAGGTTTGGCCCTTTTGTGGTAATTCACAAAACGTTTCCAAAAATTCTTATAATTTCACATAACACACTATATTAATATAGGATCTATAATATGTAATAATATTGATCATAGAAAAATTGTACATCACCCTATTTTACTATATAGTTTTCGGTAATTTCAATACATAAAACAAATATTTTTCAAAAATTCCAATTAATTCACACAACACATAATCAACACCATATATCATCACTATAACATAATTTTTATCAATTACAACTCATATATCAATATACCCTAGAGCCATATGTTTGAAATTTTGGACTTAGTTACAATAATTCTTTTAAAATTCCAATAAATTCATACAACACATTATTATGAATCTACATCACTTATATGCTATAATATCATTTAAATATCAATCATGCATCAACATATTATTTTTCATATATTTTCAGTAATTTCAAAAAATATAGGTTAATGTTTTCCAAAAATTCTACATAAAATCATATAAGCTTAATTAATACCATAGATCATTATTCCATGCTCAAATAACCAATTAAAAATCATTCTCAACAACATATGATCTTCATGAACAATCGGTCATCACACAAGGTTTTCATACATGCTTAACTTTGTGCTAAATTCATAATATAAACTCATAATCATTATATAAACATATTTAATAAACAACGAACATTATATCATAACTTTTGAATTTTTGAACATAAATGACATAAGAGCATAACTTAAGATTTAATGGATGGATTTCAAAATTTAAGCATGTATGTAAAGCGAGCGATTGCTAACCTTTTAATCGGTATCGATTTCTAACGGCAAACGTTTTGTATCACAATTTGAGAAAGAAAATTGAAGAACTCTCACTTATTTCTCCCTCGAGCTCTCGGTTTTCAAGTGCGAAATGGGATAAATGATGGCCTTATACCTTATTTATACTAATGTCCCAACATGCAAAATATTAAAATGCTTCACATAAAATCATAGAAAATTTTGGATCTTATCCCTAAATTTCGGTCCACTTGAGCTCAATAAGATAAGAGTTTAATTTTATTATCTAACAACTTGTAATATTACACCTTATCACATAATAAATGCACATGTATATCACTTTCAACAAGTTGTACAAAAATCTTACTTTATTTCATAGTTTTCGGCCATTACAAAGAATAAATTCCTCCACTTGTGTTTTTAATAATTCATCTCTTTACACATCATATTATATCATATAAGAATTAATTATATGATAAATTCAAAGATCAACTATCATTATCATGAAATAATAAAATTTCAACACTTTGTACACATATATATATTTTTCGGCCTTCACAATAGTGTAGGACAAAAATTATAATTTTTTCATGCTTCAATACATCATCTTATCTCATATTCAATACTTATCCATTTTATTCTCATAATTATCAAAGAATTAAGAAAATCACCACTTAATACATATATATAGGTTTTCGGTTATCACATAAAATAAAGAGGTGAATTCACTTTGTCTTATACTATTTTTCATGATTCATCTATGTCATTAGAAAACATAATTCAATGTTAAAACTTTAGAAAAATATCAAGGTTGAAAAGTCAAATATTATACAATTTGAATTTTCAACACTTTCACACTTGTTCACACTTCATTTTCTTACAATTTTTCAGACCTCACATAATATATGAGATGATATTTTAATCTCATGTACTATAATACAAGAACTAATGTGTCATTATCATAAACATCACTCTCATGATCATAGCTTTGAATTTTATCATTTTTCTTCCTCATTTTTCAAAAGTTTCGGCACTTATAGGATGAGAATTCCTCCCACTTGCACAACATGATATAACACCTCATCTTATCCTTAAAAATATCTTATTAACATAATTATAGCATAACATCATCAATTGGATAGCAATTAAATTCAATTAACACTATAAGGCCACATTTGAAACATACATAATAATAATGCTACATTTTATTTTCTTGCTACTTATAGATAATATATAGCTATGTGAAATATTATGAGTCTTAGATGGTAAATTATATCATAGAAAATATTTAGAACAATTTTATGTTACAAACCACAATATTCAAATTAGGGTTTTGAAAGTTAACTCACTTATTCACTCTTTATTCCTTAATTCTCTAGCATTATTTTATGATAAATAATTCTCTTATTACGTAAAATAATCATAGGAATTTAAGTAATATAATTCCTCAATCGTTAAACTTAGTTTTGTATCGTCTCTAGCGTTGACGTTCGAAACGTCTCAAAACATTAATAATCGAATCATCTCTAAAATGGTCATAATAAAGTCATAATCACCTTATTCATTCATTTCGTTAATAAGGAAATTTAATTCTAAGCTTCGTCGTTCAGAAAAATAACGCATGACTAACTATTGACATATAATCGACGTTGGAATAATACTTTCGAATGAATAGTATAAACAATATTCCTTAATTCACTAATTATTAGTGAATATGACATAAGAATCCTCATATCATACATAATCAAAATCAATCTTCGATCAATTACTATTTCAATTCTTGAGACAAAACCACAATCTCGATTTTTATTATCGTAATTAAGCTTTAAAACTTTGGGATATTACACTATCAGTATCAATTTGATAGAGACGAGATATAAATCTAAAAACTGGCTAATCAATATTCGACTAAGTGTATAAACCCGAGTCTCGGTTTTACGTAAGACAAATCGATAATCACCACATTCCACACGTCGTGATTATCGGTCCAGTGATTTGTCGCCTTAGCAATCGATGGGTTTGCTAGCGATAATCACTCAACATAATATATTCTCTATCTGAATCGACCGGCGAGTTGACACGATCTTGGGCGCCGATTACTCGACTAGTTGATGTCGACAACCAATCAGTCTTGTCACTAGAAAAAAAATTAAATTTGCCTAACTGTGTATCCCCTTCCCCCCTTCCCCAATACACCAATACATATCCAGCAGGACCCATTAACCAATAAACTATCTCAAGAATTAAAAAGGCATCTTTTAACATAAAAGATACTCCATCTATCTCATTTAAAATACCTCACTTTTATTTTTGGGTTGTCCGATTACAAATGTCTCATTCTATTTTAGGAAATAATTATCCCTTCAAAAAGTGTGGGCCCTATCCACTTTTTAACACTTTAACTATTTTATACATTTCTCTTAAATACTCACGCCCAAAAGAAATGAAACACTTTAAATGAGACAGAGAGAGTATATATTAGTATATTTCACAAAATAAAAAGAAAAAAGACATTGGTGAAAAACATAAACTTATTGTTTTCTAGAATATATAATTTAAATTTATTAAAAATATGTTATTCTGTCCTTGAAAAATATTCTTAGATTTTGATAGCACGAATTTTAATAAATGTAATAAGTATAAACACTACAAGAAAAACGCGCGGACAACGACGGAAACACGACGGAAAACTATCCATCGGCGAACAACGACGGACGACGACGGATCAGAAACGGTATTATACTTTAACATATATATAAGATAGGTCATCGTCATTCCGTCATTGATTAACGATGGAACGAATGCCGTCGTTGATCAACGACAGATAAAATTAACGATGGATCTCTGACGGAATAACGACGTACAATCTCAATGGCGTATCAACAGCGGATCAGCGACGAAAAATCAATAGCGGATGGTGGGTGGTCGTAATTTCGCCGTTGATAAGCGGCGACATTATTTTAAATCGTTAATCAGCGACGGATCAGCGGCGGACACTCAATGATGGACGATGGGTCGTCGTAATTCCGTTGTTAATCAACGATGGAATTATTTTTGTCGTTGATAAGCGACTTAATTCTGACGACCTACTTTCCGTCGTTGAGTTTTAACACAAACACGGATTCCACCCCGTTTTTCATTCACAAGATTTTCCCTAATTGAATTTCCACCCTTCGTCCACGCCGCCTCCTCGCCTCGTCGTCGACTTCAACTCGCCATCACTTGCCGCCGTCTTCATCGTGCCGCGTCGTCCCTTGCCCGACCTCGCCGCGCCACTACCTCACCTCCCCGTCCGACCCTCGCCTCGCCGCTGTCCCTACCCAGCCCAGCCTCGTGCCGTCTGAGCCTCACCGCCATCGTCGTAGCCTAGCTCCATCTCGCACCTCCCTTTCCTTGCCATGTACGCCACGCCGCCATCACCGTCCGTTTGAATTACCGTCCCTGCCCATGCCGCCTGCCCTTGCCCACGCCCCTGTCCCTACCCATGCCGCCTGCCCACGTCCGTTTGAATCGCCATCCACGCTTGACCCGTCCCACAGGCCGCCGCGCCGTCCATTTTGGCCCCTGCCGTCGTCGTCAGCCCCATATCTGGCTTGTCTCACCGCCAGCCCCGTCTCGTCATTGCCGTTAGCCCTCCATATTCGGTATATGTATATGTATATGTATATGTATATATATATATATATATATATATACATTGATCATGTATGTATGAATGTAGATGTATTTATCTTGAATTTATGTGAAGTATATGTATATGATCTTAAATTTATGTGATGTATATGTACATGTATATATATGTATACGTATATGAGCTTGAATTTATCGTGAATTTATCGTATATGATGTGATGAGATTGAGCAATATGTGATGAGATTGAGTAATATGTGATTATATTTTGACGCATATATTTAAAATGTTTTGATTGTTAACTTGTTGGGATGATAAATTCATCGTGGTCAATATGTTATTGATTGTTATCTTCGTGTCTTCAAACTGTAAAGTTGAGTTCATTTAAAATATAAATTAAAGTTGACCATAAACTGTCATCAATTAAAGTTATATATAATTCGAATGTTGGAAACATTCATTTGGTACTATAATGTCAAATTAAATGCTAGACTCGTATATTAAGAATTGGGGTAGTTTGTGTTGGGCCAAATCAACCTTTTAAATTAGCCCACATTCGAAATCAAGATCTTTATGAATTAATCAGAATCGAGCTTCAGATATTTTTCTTTGATATCAATTAATAACGTGCAATTTAACTTACATAGATCTTTAAATAGTTGAGGAAACAGAGGACATAATGTAGAACTTACATACATCTTCAAGAAATGAGTACAAATCGTGCTTGGATGTATAGGCGGTTTCAACCAGATGGAACTTTCGATCCCGAATTTCTTAGCGGACTGAATGAATTCATGGATTTTGCAATGACTCAAACAATGTTATTGGATGGGGACAAAGTTAAGTGTCCATGCAGAAGATGTGATAATATGTATTATCATGTAAAAGAACGAGTTCAATATCACATTGTAAAAAATGGATTCGTGCGAGGTTACGAGCTTTGGAGGTTTCATGGGGAATCTGAAATACCAACGGAAAATTATCATAATTTAGAAGATGTTCAGTACGAACAAAGTAGATACCATACTATGGTGACGGACGTTGCGATGTCTTCGAAAAATTTTGAAGACTTTGAAGAGTTGCCTAATCCAGATGCACAACAACTATATGATATGTTGGATGCTACGGATAAGGAGTTGTGGCCAGGTTGTAAGTCTCATTCACAGTTGTCGCTTATGGCTCGTCTATTATCCTTGAAGACTAAGGGTAACATGTCTGAGAGAAATTTTGATCAATGGACTAAATTGATCAAGGAAATTGTCTAGAAAATAACTTGGTTCTAGTAACTTCTACAAGATGCGAAGAAGTTATTACGTGGCATACGAACTTCCTATAGACAAGATTGATTGTTGCCCTAATAATTGCATGATTTATTAGCACGAGGATTGTGAATTGGTTCAATGTAAATTCTGTAGTACTCCTCGTTATAAAAAAAAATAATCGAGGATCAGTGGAAAAAGATCGGTAGCAGCAAAGAAGATGTACTATTTTCCTCTTACTCTCGATTACAAAGATTGTATGCATCTAAAGCTACAAGAAGAGATGCATTGGCATGCTCGTCGATAAATGATGGAGTTATGCGTCATCCTCATGAGCTCACTTGCATGAAAACACTTAAATGAAATTTTCACGATTTTCTTTGAAGAGGTTGAAATGTTAGATTAGGGTTATCTACGTATGGTTTTCAACCTTTTGGTCGGTCGGACCAACAATATTCTTTTTGGACGATCATCATTACACCATATAATCTACCACATTGGATGTGTATGAAGGAATAATACATGTTCCTTACAATCCTAGTCCCCGGCCCACGTAATCCAAAGGAGAAATTAGATGTTTTTTTGCAGCCGCTAATATCTGAACTTGTTAGAGTTGGTTAACTCTGACTAAGTCTCCTCATTTTAAGGAGTTAGTTATTTTTAGTGTTTTGGCTTTTCTTCTCTTTGGTGTGCAGATTACGACATGTTTGGCGGGATGCGATGGTAACACTGCGAAGAACACGAAAGCAGATAGCTAGAGATCGGGGTGGACTAAGTGCATTCGGTTCCTATTTTCCGAGGAGCAAGTTAAGCAACCATCTACCACGACTTAGTCACATCCTTAGTGGGCGAGATCGTGGTTCATTACATGCAGTCGAAGGCCTCTCGACTCCTATAAAAGGAGAGCAAAGCGACAAAAAGCATAACTCTTAAAGAAGAATCGAAGATCTGTTTATGTTGTTGAGTCATTTTCGTAACATTTTCAATATCACACGAGTGTTTTAACTTCTAATGGTGTTAGAAGGTTGTTCTTTTAGTACACAGTGGTGTGAGGAAATCTTTAGTATTTTCATATATCTTGATAGATAGCTTCTTAGTTTTTCATAGATTTTGATAGATAGTTTTAGTACTCAACTTTCCGACTTTATCGTGTGGTAAAGTAGTGAGTTTTATAACGTTCATTTGTAAAACTTATAGTGAATTATTTCTCCATATTGGCATCTGATTATAATTTAATCTGTATAAAAGTTTACTTGATGTTCTTCAAGTTTTTAATTCATTTGTTTTACTACGTGTGGGATAACCTGTCTACATACTGATTTTACATTTAGCGAAGCAACACTTTCAATTTGTATCGAGCTTACTCGATACAGAGTGAGATCTGTCGGTATCTTCGCTAATTTCGCCATGGATTCAAACAATTACGGGTATTATCGACCACCAATCTTGGATGGATCGAATTATTCATCTTGGAAGACCAGTCGCTCATACATCAAGTCCATTGATGTCAAAGCATGGCAGATCCGTGAAGAGCGGATGGTGGGTCCAAAGACCACCGATGTCGAGGCGATGTTACCCCACACCGTCGCACGGTGGACAAGAGATTAGGTTGACGACGCAAACTTCAGCGAGAAGGCCCTCAATGCCATTTACGCGTCCGTGGACATGACAATGTTCAAATTGATCAAAACGTGTGTGCGAAGATGCGTGGGATGTTCTTCAACGGATTGTGAGGGTGATACAAGTATAAAGGTCTCGACTTGCATTCTCACTTCCAAATTCGAGAATATGAAGATAGGAGAAGAGAGAACATCAGCGACTACACGAGAGGATATTGGATATTGCCAATGAGTGCGAAGATCTTGGTGATGCGATAAGTAACAAGTTCTTTGGTATCGAGGCTCTTGAACCTTACCTTCAACCTTACCCAGAGATTTGAGATGAAGGTCACGGCTATTGAAACATCTCAAGCACTGACCATTGAGTTTATAACGCTCACTTTTGCTTGATTTAATTTGCTTTAAATTTAAATCTTTTGTGTTGGATTGTGAGTATTTGACGTGCTAGAATTTGTATTGGACTTGAGGGAGTCCGTAGTTAGCGCCTAGCTAGAAAACAATTTCATAATTTATTTTGGGCTTATGAAATTATGAAATTATATTATTAAGTTTTGGGCTTATATAATTGTCAAATTATATTATTTATTCTCAAATTGGGCTTTGTAGAATATTATTTTGTTGAGCCCAAATTCTATCTTATATTTATCTAGGACTGAGATTTAATTAATAAGAGTTCAAGTAGGATTATAACTTAATTAGGGTTTTACTTATATATATATATATATATATATATATATATATACACACGCACGCACACAACACAACGCTTACACACCATTCATACACACACGTAGCACACACAAACACACAATTTGCTTTTGCTAAAAAAGTCGTATGCACTTTGTCAATTAAATTCATTTGGCTTTTGGTAAGTTTTCCTACTCCTTGTCAAGCATTTACTTTCCTATAATCATTAGCTTTGAAAGCAGGCATGTTCCTATTCCATATGATTCATCGATTGTTACAATTCCTTAAATTATTACTCATTGTGTGATTTTTGTATCACGTATGATTTATCCATAGTTATTTTGGCGTGATTCCTTGTACTTTATCTTCGTGTTTGAATGTAATTTTAGATTGCCTTTTCTTTTTTTAAAATATTTTTATGGGGTGTATAGCGAGAAGGTGTATGCCTTTTGAATTGATTTCTTTTTTAAATATCACTTCTATATGATTTCATGATTTTCGTGTACAAAAAGGAGAGTGTAGTTTTCTAGAGATTATTTTGCACCTTGTGCACATTGAATTATGGAGTTCTTATAATATGGCGAAGGTGGTATTCACGTCTAAGGTGTTAGAGTTTCATTATGGAACTGTTCCTTTTTGTTTGTCTAATAATTTGTTAAGGTTTTGTATAAGCTTACTAGTTAGTTTAATAAGATAGGTAATGGTTATGTACAGGTTACGAGAATTATAATAATTGTTATATGTATATATCTTTTTTTTATGTCTCGTAAGTAGTTCAAAATATTTAGTGTATAGATACATATATACACATCTATATAGTTCATGTAAGAATTTTTAAGGTTTCCTAAAAGCCCTTATAAAATTATTGTATTTATCTGATTAGGTGCGGCGCAACTAGGACCTTCGTCCCAGAATTGATTGATTTTATTTTGTGGTGCTCGACAAAATAAGGTGGGTGAAATCATCTTTAACTTGCAAATATGTTATTTGGAATAAACATATTTATTATGGAATTTACTTTATCCGTAAGTTTATGATGATAATCATTGTTGTGTTTTATTACATCCATGGTGAAAGCTTGTGGGCGTATTATTGCTTGTGTATTATGGCTGTGTGGCGTATCGATTGCACAGTGGGCGTAGCACAATGTGGCGAATCATAGTGCATGTGGCATATCATTGCACGTGTGGCGAATCATAGCTTGTGTGGCGTATCATTGCACGTAATGGCGTAGCTGTGTGGCGAATCATAGCTTTGTGTGGCGTATCATTGCATGTGTGCGTAGCACATGTGGCATAACTTTGTGTGGCGAATCATAGCTGTGTGGCGTATCATTGCTTGTGTGGCGGGAATTTTAAGTGGTGAGGTTGAATATGATTGACTATTACTTTCTTCACGATATATACGTTTTGACAAATAAAATAATGATATTCTTTGTTCCCCACCGAGTACGTTTTTGTGCTCACCCCTTTTATCTAAAATATTTTGGTCGATGATCATGGGCGGTAATGATTGTGGGTGTGCTAGTGGTGTCTTGTCGCTTTTAATTACTTCCAAGACTTGTGTTATTTTGTTTAAATTCTTTTCCTTTATTATCGTTGTTGGATTTGAGTTATTAGAACTTCAACTTATCTCGTGCTACTAAGTCTTGCGTAGTTTGCTTTGGAGTGGTTGGTTGGCGTCGAGTTCTTTTGCAAAGTTTAGACTTGAGTTTGTTGGATTCATTATTTGATAATTTTTATTCAAGAGATTATATATATTTTAAAAAAAAATGAAGTGCTTCCACTTTAGCTATTTTATTTAAGAAAATATAGCATTTTAAATTATGAATTTAGGGTGTTCTGAGTTCATGGATCTCATGAATTCACTCAAGACATCTGAGATGAATCTGGATGAGAAGGTGCAATCAATAAGAAGCGAATGTTGCCTTCCTCTTTGGCGCAACATCGATGGAACATCGCGAGATAATTGAGTTAGATGATGAAGAGGAGCTGCGGGAGATAAATCTGGCAATGATGTTGCTCTAATCACCGAAAAATTCAACACTATGGTGAGAAATATGAACAAGGCAAAAGTTGACTAGGTACATGGATCAAAATCATCGAATGGTAGAATATCCGCCTTCAAAACCTCAAAGCTTCACTCCACCAAGACCGGTGAAGAAGTCCTTTTCCTCGGACACGTTTAGGTATGATTCCTCCAACATTGATAGTATCCGGTCTTTGTGAATGCAAAGGGTATGGACACTATCTTGAACCAATGTGCGAACATGCTAAGAAAGAGAGGAAAGTCGTCTTGGGTATCATGGAGTGATGATGAAGTCGAGTTCTTTGAAGAGGTAAATAACGACAACGACATCTGCGGCCACTGTTGCCATAACACTCCACATCCCGATTGCTAAAACATTGTCGATCGATGAGGAGATGCGATCGGTTTGATCCAAGATCAAGCGGTATGGTCTCGACTATTATTCAGTTTGTTTTGCTTAAATGCTCTTGTAATGATCACAGTTGTGAGGCGATTATGATGAAGACACTATCGCCATAGTACAAGAGTTGAAAAAGCTATCTGACGAGCAACTCGAGAAATGGAAAAGACAAAGTCGAGATCTTGAGCTCACATTAAGAGAGAATATGAGGCTGAAAGCATCTACGGCTAAGCTTGAAGTCTTGGTAACCTGAGGAAGTCGAACTAAATAAGGTGACTTGTCGACTTGAAGTGGCACAAGGTATGCGTTCGTAAAGTGGAACACAGTGCGTCTAAATTAGATGATGCTTCGTTAATGGGTAAAATAGATACTCTTGGTTTAGGTTTTACACATGTTCCTAACTTTATTGTTCCCACAATTGTTGCCACAAATGAAACCATTCGTTAAAGAAGGTGAACCGGTAAAAGGGTAAAAATGACACTAAGAAAACATAGAAAATATGTTATTATTCTCTACACCTAGTCACATGAGGCCTTTCTTTATAAATGAAGGCTGATTTAATGGACATAGGATGATGCCGTGTCGTGTTATACGAACATACGTACGCACCCCAAAACGCCCTCGCACACCGCAGGAAACACGACCACGGAGGAATCGACTCAAAAGGGTTTGGGTCGGGAAAGATGATGTAAATGCCATGTTGTTTATCTTGCATTGAAAACTAACATTCGTGTTCATGGTATTTTGATAGCGGTGCTCCGTGACATGACCTGTAACATAAAATTGCATTGCCAACTATGAGTCGTATGATGGGAGTAGTGTATCATTTGGAGGTGGTTCTAAAGGAAAAATCATAGGCAAAGGACTCCTTAATGTCCAAGGTTTACCTAGCCTCAAGAATGTCATGCACGTACAAGGTTTAATGGCAAATCTTATAAGCATAAGTCAATTATGTGACGAAGAGTTGCAAGTGAAATTTGACAAAGATTCTTGTGAGGTCTATGATGGTAAGAACACATGTCTCATGAAAGGATAGAGGTCGGCCGATAAGCATATATAGTCGACGAACCAAAGTGCATTAAAGGCACAAATTGATGAAAGTGTGTTATGGCATCAAAGTTAGGACATACTAACTTTAGAAATCTCGACGAGTTGAACAAAATGGAAGCGATATGTGGACTACCCGTGGCGAAGTTGGAAAGGTGGTGCGTGGTGATTGTCGAAGGAAAATGACCCATGTTACCCATTGTTGTGCAACATCACGAACAACATTATGGTACAACACTTTTGAGGTACTTCACATGGACTTAGTAGGGCTGTCGAGATCGAAAGCTTGGGTGGCAAGAGGTATACATATGTTATTGTGGATGATTTTCAAGGTACACATGGACATTCTTTTACTGAAAAAATCGACACACGTTTGAAGCGTTTAAAATCCTCTTTGCTAGAATTTTTAACATGTTTGGTGTTTAAGTGTCGAGGATCCGATCGGTCATGGAAGAGAGTTCGAGAATTCTCTTTCACAAATTTTAATGAGAAAAAGGAATTTTCGAGAATTCTCTGTAAAAACACCTCAACAAAATGGTGTAGCTGAGCGCAAGAATAGAACTCTAATGGAAATGGCACGAGTTATGTTAAGCTCAAAAGGTATGTCCAAACGTTTCTGGGCAGAGGTTGTTAACACCGCATGTCATATTAATAATCGCGTGAACATTCGACCAGGTTCCTTCAAAACCCCACATGAAATTCTGAAAGGAAGGAAACCTAATCTCAAATATTTTCACGTGTTTGGGTGTGTTTGCTACATCTTGAATAATAGAGAGTATCTCACCAAGTTTGATGAGAAAAGCGATAAAGGAATTTTCGTATGGTACTCTCTAAATAGTCAAGCATACCATGTGTATAATCTGAGATTACGGACCATTCAAGAGTCCGTAATTGTTGTTTTTGATGATCTTGCTAATCTCGTAGCTAGGGAAAAGACAAGATGAGAATGTGGCTGAATTGATAAAAGATTGAGAGACTCATGTCCAGCAGGATGTTAGCGGCGGTTATGTCACCATCACGGAAGCCACGATTCTTGGAACATCTACGGACATCCGAAAGTTCGAGACACGAGAGGATGGGCGGACGTTCAACAACAAGAAAGACGAGATCCTCGGGAAGAATACGTAAGAATCATCCAATCTCTCAAGTCATAGGTGATGTTCAAGATGGTGTTCGAACACGGTACAACACCATTAAATTATAGAGATGGTATGTTTTCATCCACATGTGCTTCAATGCTGAGGTTTTATATGTTTCGTCTCTAAAATCGAGCTAAGAACATAAAAAGCTTTGGGTGATGAGTTTTGGGTCGTTGCTATGCATGATGAACTTAACCAATTTGTTCAAATGATGTGTGGTTTCTTGTTTCAAGACTATTAACATGAATGTTATCGGAACTAAGTGGATTTTCAAGAACAAATCGGACAAATTTGGTGTCATAATTAGCAACAAAGCGGACTTCTCGCACAAGGATATACTCAGTGGAAAGCATAGACTTTGACGATACATTTGCACGGGTTGCATTTGAGTCCATAAGGTTGCTCCCTAGCCATTGCATGTTATTTGAACATCAAGCTATATCAAATGGATGTCGAAGGAGCATTCCTAAATGTGAACTCAAAGAAGAGGTATCGTCGAACAGCCCAAGTTTGAAGATTCACATAAGCTCAACCATGTTTCGTGTTAAAGAAAGCATTATACGGTCTCAAGCAAGCACCGAGAGCATGGTATGGTCATTTAACAAAGTTCTTAATTGATTTTGGGTTTATTCGAGGAATCTTGATAGAACATTGTTTATAAAATGAAATCGACACAACATTCTTATCACGCAAATTTATGTCGATGATATGATAGTTGGATCTACCTCATAAAAATGCTTGATGAGTTTGCAGTGCTATGTCGTCTAAATTTGAGATGAGCATGGTAGGAGAACTAACATATTTCTTAGTTCTCCAAGTCAAGCAAATGGATGATGGAATTTTCGTGTCCCAAAGCAAGTATACAAGGATATGGTGAAGAAATTGATTTGGAATGAGCAAAGCATATAAGCATGAATGGGTCAAGTGACAACTAACCGAGAGATGATCTTTGGAGAAAATGTTGACCCAACACTCTACGATCAATGATAGGAAGTCTCCTATATCTCACGCCCACGACCGCATTTGATGTTCGTACGTGTGTGTTTGCGCAGTACCAAGCTAAGCTAAATGTCACATTTAAAGGTCACGAACGTGTTATCGGTATGTTTCGAACACCGGACCTCGGCATTTTCTTTTCAAAAGGAGCGAACAAATTTGGTTGGATTTAGTGATTCGATTGAGGTGGGGATACTAATGATAGAAAAGAACAGTGAAATTGTTTTATCTTAGAAATAATTTGGTGTCTTGGCATAGTCGTAAGCAAAGCTGTTTCTCTATCTACTTGTAATGAGAGTGCGTAGCATGGGAAGTTGTTGTACACAACTCCTTTGGTTAAAATAAATGTAACGACTATGGTATTGTGAGCACTGAGCTTTTAGTATCTTTGTGATAACATAAGTCCAATCAATATCTCTAAGAATCATGTTCAACATTTTAGAGATGAAACACATAGATATCTGACACCACTTTATAAGAGATTTGGTGGATGATGAGGTAATCAAGTTAGATTATGTGAAACCGAAAACCAAATCGCTGATATTTTCACAAGCCCCTAGATCACGAGAGGTTTACGAGTCTCAGAGATCTCTTGGTCCTTCTCTCGCCATAAAGCTTGAATGAGTTTGTTTGTATCACAAAATTGAAATATCCGAGTGATACAACCGTCATTGATAACACTTCATCGTGTTAAAATTTGTTATCTAACATGTTCTCTAACAGACAGACTCAACATGATGAAGAATATTTAGTAATATCGGCGACGATGCTACCTTACAAAACAGTGCGGCCATGATTGCTTTCGGCTTTATGCAATCTGATTGAATTTTACTTGAGGCTGTATTTATATGGTTTATTCGATAAAATGAGCCTCATTTATGGAGATGTTATGATAACAACACTGAAATATCCTATATAATCCGTGAGTAATCCCATTTTTTGGAACATCATTCCTTTGATCCCTATCTTTTGGAGATATCGACAAAAATCGGTTGAGTTGGTATCACATTTATCATAATCGATTATATCTCAACTAATCCCCATTTGTCTCCTATTTTTGTGGCATTTTATTACGTGATTTTCGTTTATCAAACTATGGTTTGTAAAATGAGATATACTTGAATTTATGTCTAATCGGCACTTATCCACTGACCAAGCTCGAGTATAAAGCGCCCGCTTGTCACTCGGTCACATCACTTAGCATTCGATATCATTGTTACTCATTAAAAATATGGAAAAACATCTCTTTATTTCCCTCATATATTTTGGCACGCTTAACCATTTGCCTCCGTAAAAATGGATCTAGCCACAAATGCCTTGCTCACGGACTTGCAGTTTACGGAAAGCTCTCCCGAACTTCAATAGGCGTTGGCGGCAACAAAACACCATCCACGACACCTGGTCCCAAAGGCGCCGATGGATGTCTGGGAAAGATTCTAGCCTTAGAGATGGAACCTTTAAAGCGACCCTATTCGACCATCTATCCGTAGAAGGTGAGCCATTGAAACATACGGAGAAGGGTAAGAAAAGAATAAGGGCAACCGTGCCAACAAGAAGATCAGAAATGATCCCAAGGCAACCATGTCGTGGGGTCCGGGTTCGCCAATGAGGATCGACATTCTTGGTGAATCACCGTAAAACTCCCCCGTTGAAAGGTCAAGAGGGTCCACTCACCTGAAGCCTACTCGAAGCTAGTGACCTTCGTGACGGTCGGGGCGCTCGAAGACATCCTCGAGTCGAAGGATAACATCCCGATCCCATAGTGACTCGTCGAGCCTCGGGAGGAGAAGCAATTCAAAATCGAACAAAGCGTTAGAGCGAGTCTTCGTCGAAAATTGAGTGGTGAAGATGTCCCACTAGGAGAAATTCTAAAAAGGCGAAAAAGAGCGGAGATCAAGAAGGCAAAAAAAAAAGCATTCCGTAATCAAAGTCGGACCATTGTTCCACCTGGTTGCTCTTGTCACAGAGAGAAGAAATAGTTAGTCAACACATCCAAGCCCTTACCCAGAGGAGGAAAATTAGGATTCTAGCTCCAAGAATCCTTGAATTTTGCGGATTCGATATTGAAGTTGAGAGAGATTTTCTTCAAATTTTACTCGGAGAAGCTCAAAGAGGTGGGAACAAATGAAGCATTCAAAGTGCGTGAGCGAGCGAAAAATAGATGAGGTAACTTTCTCCCAAAACAATCTTGTCGATTTCTTGAAAGAACGAGGACTTCTTCAAACCTGCTTTCACCATCTACCCATACCCCAAGAATGTGATTAGACATGTTTATGCAAATATGGAAAAATCTTTCTCGAATGCACTTCAAAAAAATACTGCAAGGTATATTTTAGGCGTGTGAGGTCGACACATTTTATGGGACTGATGAGGTCAACACATTTTATGGGACTGATGAGCTAACAAATGATGTGTCTGTCGACGACTATGATGAGATTGCAAATGAGATAACAGGAGGAAGGGTAAAGAAATGGAAAAACCCAATGTCTAGTGGTATTTAACCTATCTTCACTGTCTTGTTTAAGTTGATGACATCTAATTGGCTTGGTCTTCTAATAATATACGATGGTCACCATGCAACATGGTGTTACATTATCTGAGATTGGAAAGGAATACCATTCAACTTGGGAAAGTTGTGGTAGAATAGATTAGCGCTATTGCGGGGAGGCGAGAATCGAGTCTACTCCCGTTTCCATCATCTTCTGTATCAATTGCTCGAAAGCAGAGGGCTTCCGGACGGACCACGTGATGTATTGTTCGAGGACTTCCAGCAGTTTTCTATCGGCAACACAATGTTCTCGGGAACAAGCTTCCAAATCTTCCACGGAATAATCCTTCCAAATCAGCGGATGGGCAAGAATCAAAGTGGGTCGAAGAGATGATATCTCTACCCGTTCAAATGTGTGTGCCATGTTGGAACGATCATAAAAGCGAACAAATTTTTCTCGGCGATGTAAGGTCGGCTCGTCTTGATCTAACAGGCTTGAGGATTGATGTACTTGGACTCCTTTCTTCTCAAAGGGGAGAACAAGTAGGAAAGTTGGGCTGGGTGGAACGTCAAGTGGAAAGATGGATGTGGGCGAATGAATGTTTGCTGGTGATGAACTTGAGAACTTTTTATTTTCATCTTTGAACATGTTTAAAACAGTTTCGTTGGTTGATGATCTTGGACATCGTATGCTATTTTGCTTGGTATTTATGTTGATCGATTGCATCTTTTGATGCGATGTCTGCTTTTTGTTGAATGGTTTATGCTCGATGATGAATATGTTTGGCTGATTGTTCTTTGAATGTGTGGCGGAAATGTTTTGATGATATTTGTATAAGCGGGAGAATGTTTCTGAGGGGTGTATTCTGTTTTATGTATATTTTGGGATTCAGGAGAATCTTGTATATATTCTTGTAAATTGTTTGTCGTGTCGTGGGTTTTGTGAAGAAAAAAAAGGAGTTTGTTAGAGTTGGTTAACTCGACTAAGTCTCCTCGTTTAATGAGTTAGTTATTTTTAGTGTTTTGCCTTTTCTCTTTGGTGTGCGATTACGACATGTTTCACGGGATGCGATGGTAACACACTTTGAAGAACACGTAAGCAGATCGCTAGAGATCGGGGTGGACTAAGTCCGTTGGGTTCCTATTTTCCAGGAGCAATTTAAGCAACCATCTACCACGACTTAGTCACATCCTTAGTGGGCGGATCGTGGTTCATTACATGTAGTCGAGGCCTCTCAACCTCTATAAAAGGAGGCAAAGCGACAAAGAAAAAGAGTGCAACTCTTGAAGAAGAATCAAGATTTGTTTATGTTGTTGAAGTGCTCGTTGTTAACATTTCAATATCACACGAGTTTTTAACTTCTAATGGTGTTAGAAGGTTGTTCTTTTTAGTACACAGAGGTGTGGAGGAAATCTTTAGTATTTTCATATATCTTGACAGATAGCTTCTTAGCTTTTCATAGATCTTGATAGATAGTTTTAGTACTCAACTTTCCGACTTTATCGTGTGGTAAAGTAGTGAGTTTTTGTAACGCTCACTGTAAAACTTATAGTGAATAATTTCGCCATATCGGCATCTACGGATTATAATTTAATATGTAGAAAAGTTTACTTAGGTGTTCTTCAAGTTTTAATTCATTTGTTTTACTCTGGTGTGGATAATCGTCACATAACAGTTTTGTGTTTAGGCGACAACACTTTCGGCGTTGATGTGGACAATTAGCGATTTTCCCGCCTACTCCATGTTGTGCGGGTGAGTGCCGCGGAAGACTTGCATGTCCGCATTGCATGAACGACATCAAGCTTTCACTCTAGCACATAGTGGAAAACAATCATGGTTTGATACCATCGAAAGTTTTACACCGAGAAAAAATTTCCTCAAAAATAAGATTAGTACAATGTAACCTCCACCGGCAAGATCGAAGAAGATGTATTGGCTGAAATAGAGATGATGGGATTAGTAAAGTTGTCAAGAGAATAGTGATACAAGTAATAAGGTTGCGACCGTCGTTTTGGCACTGTGGAAAAAGCGTAGTATATTTTAGATTTGCCTCATCGCCACACCTTTTAATTCACAACTTGGATGTCATGCACATTGAGAAGAATGTGTTGGACAACGTGTTCAATACATGTTGAGCGTACTGGAAGACAAAGATACGACCAAATCTAGGGAGGAGCTAAACATGCATCGCTCGAGGCCATCTTTGTAAAGAATGATGTGACAAACAAGTATCCAAAGCTTGTTACACACTTAACACTAAACGAGAAGAAAGTCTTGTTTGAATGGGTGAAAACCTACGATTTCCAAACGGTTATGTATCAAATATGGGAAGATGTGTCGACATGAGTAAACTTAAGATGTTTGGGATGAAAAGTCACGATCGTCATGTGTTCATGCAACGGATTCTACATTGCTTTTAAGTGAATTACCCCAAACAATGTGTGGAAGGCGCATCAGAGGCGAGTTTATTTTTCAAAGACTTAACATCTCGGAATATACAAAGTGAGTACATGCGAGACTCGATGATAATATCCCTATCACTTTATGCAAGCTTGAGCGCATCTTTCCACCCAACTTTTTGATTCAATGGAGCATCTTCCAGTTCATTTAGTCGACGAAGCTCGCCTTATAGGACTGTTCAATATAGATAATGTACCCATTTGAAAGGTAACTGAAAATAACAAAGTTGCCCTTATATCTTATATGTATATGTAAACTAACTCCAATCATGAATAGGTACATACGAAAGTTGAAAACAATGTAAGGAACAAGGCTGAGTGGAAGGTTCTATTTGTAATGCTTATTTAGTGGAAGAAGCATCTACTTTTGCTCATATTACTTTGAGGAACATGTGAGCACAATACATACGAATGTGCCTCGTAACTTTGATGGTGTGATGCTTTGTTATCTCGATTTAACATCCGATAGACTATCAAGATTCAAACAAAAGGATATTATTTTGGAAAAATGTCGAAGAGATACTTGGATAGCGAGATCATGCGTACCACACATATGTTCTACTCAACTGTAAAAGTTACGAGACATATCTCAAGTATGTACTATTACTAAATTATACCATTTATTTGTATATAGATTATTATATGTAACGATATGCTATGATTAAGGTTATTTGTGGATCACCACACAGACTTATCTCGAAAGCAAGAAATCAGCGATCGGATGGAATCACAATTTGCGCCGTGGTTCCGCTCACTAGTGAGATTATCTAATCTTTATATAGTAATACTACATCATGGTTTAAATGTAGATTTAGAAGTCTTATTTCCACATTATTTTACTATTACAGTCTTAAATCGAACAAGCAATGTTGAGAATCAATTTTGATTAGTCTTGCAAAGGTCCTTTAACATTAGTCATGACATACCGAGTGATACTATGTGAATGGATATAAATTACATACGATGTCTCATGGTCATCTCGATCCACTATGAACATTGGTGTCTACATAAAGGTAATTGTTATGGTTCATATGATAATGGTGAACTCGATTATTATGGACGTTCTTTGGAGGTGTGTGAACTAGAGTATCACGGTTCACCTAAAAAGACGATCGCATTATTCAGTGTCAATGGTTTGATCCATCTACGTCCGGGACTTCATGCATCCTCAATTCAAATTGGTTTCTATAAATCATACAGCGTCGGTATAATAAGTGCGAACCATTACGTACTAGGCGACGATATTATTATACTTATCCGGTATTTAATCGCCTAAGAAGGATTGGTGGGAAGTTTGTAAGATAAAAGCACGATCCAAAATTGAAGTCCCATTTCAAACATTAACATCCGAAATACCATCGGACCAACCATATCGGAAGATGACTTAATCATCTCAACTAATCCAGATATGAGCGATAACGACACAATAATACATCATGGTGGTCGACGATAGACATAGATGAAAACAATAGTAAAGAAGACATAAGATACGTGCTTGATTTTGGTGAGGAAGATAACAATGATGTCGGCTATGGCGAATTTATAGTGATTAATATAAGGTTTATATGAATCGGTTTGATAGAAAAATGTTCGGATAGTATGTTTTCATATGACATATGAATTGTTTTCTTATTCAATTGATCTATTTTGCTAGATGCTTAGAGGACGCGGGTCCTCATCGCCTTTTCATCGGGATCGTGAGAGGCATCAATACCTCTGTTGATCGCATCCGACTAGAGGAGGAGGATATCCTCATCTTGTTGGAGCTTGTGTTCGTGTTGACTTGACCTCGGGGTCGGGTTCTCGGTGACAGACGGCCCACTGCTGATCGATGATACGGGGTATTTGTTATACTTTCAATTACAATATGTTTTTATTTTTGAAACTAATGATATTTATGTTTTATGCGATAACTTAGTCCCATATAATGTGGTTCCCGCGCCGCACTCGTATATATTCAAGGTGTCGGAACCCATGTAGTTTTAGCGGAGACTAACGCCACGATCGGTGAAGGGTAAGAAAAAGAATGTTTATAAGCTTGTTTACAATCTTAAACACCTTTTTTGTGATTGTTAATTAGTTGTTCTAATATTTACGGTGATTGTATATTCATCTAGGATCTATAATTATATTGGTAGTTTTTTGTTTGCTAATTGATGCTCATTCGGTTATTAATTATCAATAAACATATAGTCATAATTTGTTATTGAATTGGAATTTGCTTTTTACTTGAATCGAAAACGTTTACATTGGGACGAGGCTATCGAGCATGAGGTCATATATGACCTTGGTGTCTATGCCGCATGCGGCACTCTGAGACTTTGTTTGTGGCATCAAGGCCTGAAGGTATGATTTGCGAGTAGGGTGAGACCTCCTTACATCCACGAGGATGAATGGCACGCTTGGCTTGCTTATCGGGACATCAAGCCGTGAAGGGAAAGTCGGAGGTTTCGACAGCGGTCGCACGTCGAGCCTGCGGGGACCGTAAACAGGCGGTCAAGCACAAGGGAGGCTCAAGCCGATTCTTGATATCTTCTCGTTGGTAATGTTTATATAGATGTAATGCATGATTTTATTACTAATGTTATATAGATTGTATGATTACTATTTTTGTTTGGTTGCAAAAGGCACGAGAAGGGAGTTCATCAAGCGGTTGTCTGCGATGCTTATAACATCCTTCACGTCAACAAGGATGGCTCTTATCTTGACGAGACATCCGGATCTATTGGGGTATGTGTTAGTTTAATTGCAATTCACATACTTTATGAGCGTGCATCAACTATAAGTTATGCGTTATAAATGTATATAAAGTCGAGCTAGTCACCAAAGCCACTGTAGAAGGTTCGGTGACACGCGGTTGGACATGAGCCAAATCTATGTGGATGATGTGGGTGGGCTCTCGAGAAGAAGCGGATGTTCGGTGTTGGTGTACTACGCAAGAGTTTGAAAGCGAGTCTTCAAGCTGTCACATCTCAATTCGTATCTCCATTATATGACCAGCGCTTTATAGACATGGAGAAGCGTTGCGGGGAGGAGCAGGAGAGCCGTCTGAGATAAAGCGACGAAAAGGCGAGAGGATGAGGCGTTGATGGCACGCTTAGAAGGCGGCGGCGCATATTGGACCAACTTCACACACGCATGGGCTTGCACCACCACCACCTCCTCATCCTATTGATCATCTTGTTGTTTATTTCATACTACGGACTTGCACACTTTTTTTTTTTACTTTTACGTATGGATTGAATGGATTATCGATAGAGTTAATTTAGTTATATTTATATTTAAATGTTTGAATTGAATGTTGAATTGAGATTTCATGAATGTATGGATTGAATTGAATGATGAATTATTGAGTTTGTTGAGGTATGTATAAAGCAAGTGACCTTGATAACTAGGTGCGATAAATGTGAAAAATGGGTTTATTTTTAAAAATTATGACGGATCGGTGACGGATGGCCGTCGTTAATCAATCAACGGACTTGTCCGTCATCTATCAACAACAGATGTCAAATCGTTGATCCCGAATGATCTGACGGATACGGTCGCCGGGTTGATCGATAGCGGACATTCGATCGTTGATTGGCGATGGATACCATTCCGTCGTTGATCAGCGATAATCTCGTCGTTGATCGGCGACGATCGTGCGTGCACAATGGCGACATCTATATCCGCCGTTAATCGCCGGTGATTCAGCGAAGGACTTCTAGTCCGTCGTTGATCGGAATACTTGACATTTTGTACCGGCGACTGTTTCCATCGTTGTTCGTCATTATTTAATATCACCGGCGGACTTATTACGTATAACGATGAAAAATTCCGTCATTGATCGGCGTATTTTCTTGTGGTGA